>QZWU01000036.1:0-67478 GCA_004114255.1 Acaulopage tetraceros
TTTGACTATCGCCTCTACTCTTGTAAGTATACTGTGAACAGCATTCAAGTGAAAGGGTGGAACATAAAGGCAGACGCAGTGTCTGTTACATTCAATGCATTGCCCATCATTAATGGTGAATTCGTGGCATCAGCATCAAACAATTATGCAACTATTATTTGTATTGGAATTGAATTCAATTAGGATGGAATCGACCTGTGGAATCTTGATTCTCAAAAATTAGTCAAGCGGATCAGACTAGACAATTGCACTCGTCAAGTATCAATCCTTACTCTCAAGGGAACAAAGTACATTGTGAGTGGTTCTGGGAGTATCTATTGAATTTGTCATGGTACTTAAAAAAGGTAGATGGCGTTGGATTTTGGAATATGGATAGTGGAAAACGTGTGCAAGTTGTGCTCATGAACACAAACTCTGTAAAAGGAGTGAGCCAAAATCCAGTCAAACCAGCACAATTCGTTTCATTTAGTCAAAATGGGACGTTTACAATGCAAGTGACACTATCCTAAGCAATTGAACTGTTTAGATTCAGTACAATCCACCATACCTGCCTAGATGTGAAGACTGCTGTTGACAAGGAATCAAGCATCTCTAGTGAACTGAATTTGATGTACAGCAAAAACTTGACGGATCAGTTGAGCAATCTTCAGTCCAGAATGGATGTGAGCATTCAGAACTTGACTAACCAGCTGCATGAACGTCTCCTTGCAATTGAAAGGAACAATAGTGATTTGCACAACAGATTATGTGCGGTTGAATCGAATTTGGTGGATTTATTTGAACAGATGAACAATCGCACCCAGCCCCCTTTAAAATCTACCACAAATGATGTCCAGTTGCATGAAAGACTCCTCACAGTTGAATCCACCCTTAATCAACTCCAACAAATGCCTTCTATGGATGATCCTTATGCCTTCCAAGCCACATTTGTCAATGAAACGCAGGATCAAGCAAGTTTCGTCCAAGATACAAAGGCCACTCTCACTCAGGAATCGTTGAAAGTGAACCTCTAGACTATTTCCAGCTCGTTGAATCCACCGTTGATCAAGTCAAAAGTGATCACACTTTGCTGCTCCTCGTCAAATCCATCTCTGGTGACTCTATTGTTCTCATGTCAGCCATTGGCGCCTTCCTCACCATCACAGCTCAATCCAACCTCTACCCTCAAGGACTCCTCGCCACCACAGCTGAAACCAGTGGACAACCTCTCACTCTCACTACTGTCGCCTCCAATCAAATTCGACTTGCTGTACCACCTAGAAATCAATTGCTTGGCGCTGTCACCCTTTCCTCCACCACCATCCTCGCCACAAAGTCCATTCTCCCCTCCTCAGCAAATCTCTTTACTATTCACCCTATTCAATTGGAATAAATTAAAATCTTATTTGTCTACAATTACTCAAACACTTAACGTGGATTGTCTGGAGAGGCTGGCTGAACAGATACTGTGTTCCATGTGGTGGAAGAATTGTAGCCAGTCTGGCCACTAAATGTCTGGTTCAATTGAATGGAATCTGTCGCAAATTCAGTCAAGGAATTAGGCAATTGAGCATCCACTGTAGTGTCAAGCATAGTACCCTTTTCAGGGATTGGAATAGCCAATAGGTAGATTACAACAGCATGGTAGATTACCCAAAGCACTGGATATACAACAATAAAGAGAACGTAGGCAAATAACCCATTACCAAATCGGATGGCAGCGACTACAGCAAAGACAATTGTGACAACCACAATACCCAAGAACACAAATGTCATCTTGCGCAAGGCATCATAGGCTTTCTTGTTCATGCAGAGCGTCTTTATCTCTCTGAGAAAGCGATAGGCCAGCACAAATACACACAAATTATAAATCAGCGAGATGACATTGGTAGCAGGATTAAGGTAGGTAAAAACTAGCCTTTCAAAGGCTTCGTTAGAGTAGACTGTCAAAATGATTTGAACCACTGTACTTGCAATCATGAGAAGGATAAATGGAATTGAAGCATGTTGAATGGCATGGTAGGACCAATGATCATTGACTTGAAGTACGATGCCAGCCCAACGGTGAATGATGGTAACACCTTGAACAATCATAACAAAGATACCAGAGTAAAACATGATAAAGATGATTCGGCTGTTTTTGTAGTACCACCAAATGGCCCATACAATCAAGCAATACAGACTACAAAACCGAATGGCAGTGGCCAATGTGGGTCGCCAATACCTGAGCTTGAACCGTTCATTATCCAAGTAGCGTCTATTCTTCTTGATGTAGCGATGGTACAAGTAGACAGTAGCAAATTTGATATAGTCATACAGCCCATAAATCAATCCAATAATCATGAGGATGATGACCGTGGCGCGGATAGCCACGAATCCTCCACTTTGTCTAAATCTGTTAAAGTCTCCTGGTTCACGTTGAAGGTAAGCATGAACTGAGGTTGAGTTGCCACGTTCCATTACAGCTGTGACAAATGTAGGATGGACGCCAATACCTTGTACAGTCGTAGGATTCTCTTCCAACGTAAACACGTACTTGGTAAATGGACCACACGTATCGTACATGGTAGTATCATTGTTATAAAACGCAATGATGGTGGAGGAGGTAAGGCCAAGTGCATCAGCTGCTTCCAGAGCCTGAGTGGGTGAAAAGCAGCGTGCAATATCGATTGTTGATAAGGAAACTAGCAAGAGGGTGGTGTCATTGCTGGTGGGGCGGTAATCCATCTTGCAGCCAGCAGTGAATGTTGCAGCCGTTGAAATGATGACAGAATGACCAGGAGGCAGATTAGCTGGGGATCGCTCAAATAAATCCCATGCGGTGTAATTCTGACCAGACGGCAGTAGTACGATGTAAGCAGAGCAAAACGATAAAAAGATGAGCAAAAGGAGCGCAATCATAAGGGACAAGTGGGAAAAAAGATTTTGTTCACATTTCCGTTTTGATCGGCTATTGGCAAGCAGACCTCAGCATGGCCCACAGCTTACACTCATTGAACCTTTCCATTCATCCTTAGTTGCATGAACACCTGCATGCAATTGAATCCACCATTGAGCAAGCCAAAAGTGATGATGCCTTTCTGCTTTTTGTACAATCCATCCAAGGCAACTCCGTCTTCCTCATGTCCGCTGTAGGTGTTTTCCTCACCACCATCGCGCAATCCACTCTCTACCCTCAAGGCCTCCTTGCCACCACAGACGACGCCAATGGACAATCCCTCACCCTTACTACCGTATCCACCAACCAAATTCGCCTCTCCGTACCACCTGGAAATCTCTTACTCAACGCCATCGCACTTCCCCATGCTACCATTCTTGCCACAGAGTCCACTATTCCCTTTCCAAGTAGTCTGTTTACTTTTCACATCATCCAACCAAGCTGATAATTCACTCATGCTCAAGGGTTAAGATCAAGCATGCATTCAGTCATGTAGGCATGCTCTTGCTTTCCATAGATCCCAGAAATCGCTTTGCTCATTTGCTGACCTCTTGTGATAAAGCCAACATCTTGATAGTTATCACAGACAGCAAAAAGATTTATTCTGGTGTATACCAACCATCTGCATTCTTCACAACTTGCTCCATGTTGTACCGAGTTGCGGGGTTAGGATCAAGCATGCGCTCAATCATTGCAGCAATTACAGGGGATTCCTTTTCTTTAAACCGTTGGAAATGTTCACTGAGGAAATCGAATTGACCAACACGAATGACATTTCCAGCTGCATCCTTGACTTCCAAGCGTGGATTGGGGTGCTTGTGCCATAAAGCCATGTGATACAAGACCATTCCAAGGGCATACACATCAGCCTTGGCAAGGTCATACTCCTTTCCTTCAAAGGCTTCAGGTGCAACGTACTGAGGGGAACCAACCCATCCTGTGGTACGTTGATTCATCATTCTTGCTTGTTTAACATCAGCAAATTTGGGGTGATACTCCCTATAACCGTAGAATCTCATCGCATAACTGGTGGGGTACGTTTGAATGTTGGATGGCTTAATGTCGCGCAAGGCAATACCCTCCTTGTGGATTTTGTGGAGATAAGTTGCTAGCACTTCAAAAAAATTTTAACCTTTGCAAGGCCCATGACTTTTCCTTGATCTAACAAGCCTTGCAGGTATTGGCCCAAGCTACCACGGCCTGCTCTTATGACAATACCCTTTCTACCAGTTGCAGGGTCATCAACAGTACCATAAAATTTAACAACAAGACCCAAGTCCTTCAATTTGCTATGCATGGCTAGTTCATGGTCAAAAGCCTTTTGGTCAAACTTGTCAGGGTCCATGGACTTGATGGCAACGTATTTTTCACCATCCCAAGCGAGGTCCAATCTTTCAAAGGGTCCGTTGTTGAGGCGGCCAAGGAGAACGTAGTCACCGAAGCATGTAACACCTGGTATGATCTCTGATGTATACTTGAGCTTGTAACCTGCTTCTGCCACTTGAGTGGGTGTTGGTGTTGTTGGTGGTCGGGGTTTTTTGATGTGGAAGGGGTTGAGGTTGCGCAAGGATTTTCTAACATTTCTTCCCTCTAGATCAACTAGGGGGATAATGGTACAGCGTGCAAGGTTGTGAGTATAGCGAGGGAAAGGATGATGAGGGAGGCGAAGCGCATTTCAAATTGCAAAAAATCTAGCAGTGGGAGTGGAAGTGGGAAGGAAGGAAAAAAAGCCCACGTGATGATGTGAGCAAGCACCCACTGCTCATGTGGTCAAGAGTTCGTTTGATCATCACAGGGGAGGGAGGTGGATTAAACTGGAATACTGAACAATTCGACCACTTGACACTGATATGCAACATCTCAGCAACTCTCCCCCCACTTTGATGAAATCATTTTAATAGAGTTGGATATTCCTTCTAACCCTGGCCATTTAGATTCCGAACGATCCAAATTGACTTGCATACTGCATAGGACGCACATTGGGATGTGGCACAGCTTCAAAGGTCTGGAAATCCAACTCACAATCCTCCTTGATATGAATAAACGCTCCCTTATTCCCAACTTGATCACAATAATTCGGTGCTGAAAACACAGTAATGCACTTGCCATCATGATCAATCACATATCCATTCTCCTTGACTTCATGACTTCGAATCACCTTGCTCAAGCCATTCAATTCTAAAAAGGCATCCGTCACATCAGATCCGAATTCCTTGGCTACTCCTCTCTTACTTGGTCTATAACCTGTTCCTGGATGTGGATCAGACCACAACAAATCACTCATCAAACTTTCTGAAACTGGTTGCATGAACCTATTGATACCTGCAATGTCTTTGAGTGTGACGCCTGGTTTGGAAGGAAGTCCGCCATGCACCACAAAGATTTGATTGTTGATTACATGTGCCAATGGAAGTGCATTAAAACATTCTGTAAACAATGTGAAGACTGTCTCGTTGTACTTGTGTTTGGCTTCACCCTCAAATCCATACATGCGGTTCATTTCACGCGTTTCATGGTTACCACGAGTCAAGTAAAACTGGTTGGGGTAGAGTAATTTGTAGGCGAATAACAAAAGCACTACTTCAATACTAAATGATCCACGATCCACAAAATCTCCATTAAAGAGGAAAGCGTGTGTTGCACTTGGTGGGTTTGCAAGTTGGAACAAGTTGAGTAAATCGTAAAATTGGCCATGAACGTCACCACAAACTGTAATGGATCCATTCTGTGGTATTTGAATGTGTACCAATGTGGGTTGTTGTTCAAAGTACGTCTTGATGCCAACGAGGATTTGAAGTGCATATTTACGATGAATTTTGCCTTGATTCTTGAATCGTTCAATCATGTCTTGAACAAATTCAGGGGTAACAACACCATCTGCCAAATGCACGCCTGAATAATCTGGTTCTACCATGATGGAATCAATTGAAATGCTTTCCAAGATGCTCTTGTTATCATCGACTTGAATGGCCTTTTCGAATTCAGTGCGACGGATGACGCGTTCACATTCCTCCAATTTGATACGTGCGTCTTTATCGCCAGGTGCGTGTTTGACGACTGTTCTAAAATCCTTGCGTGCGTCCTTGTACTTTCCAAGCGCCATGTTGGCAATAGCGCGTCGATAGTAGCCCTAAAACGCGTCTCAATATCAATAATGTGCAAATATGTACTTTGAGATAGGTTGGATCCAATTCAATGGCTCTGTTGGCGTCTCTATGCGCATTTAAAATCAATCAGAGGGACAAATGTACTCTATAGAGTAGCCATAGAGTTCGATACGCGTGTAGGAGAAGGATCGATTGGCATAATAGGAGGCAACGCTTGGATTAAGATTGATTGCTTGTGTATAATATTCAATGGCCTCTTTGAATTTCTTTACTAGGCTGGATCAAATCACAGGGATGAAAGGTGTCTTGCATTTGAAGAGGCGATTAGCTTCATCTTTGGCTGTTTCTGCGCTGATCTTGTCTGTTTCGCTCACAAGCATGACTCACACAAAAAAACTTTTCACAGAAATGACGTTTCAACTCACACAGGATGCAATCAAGCTCATGATTGATTATTCAAGTGATAAGGCTCCATTGAAGGATCCAATTGTACAAATTTTGAACATCAAGCCTGTGAACGCGACTAGTCAAGCACAAATGCGCTACAGGCACGCTTGAACCCCCACCCAACCTTGCTGATGGTCCTTTAGAGCCATTATTTCTGATGGTAACCACTACACCCAAGGCAAGTCACTCTACTCCACTAGTGTCTGATTGTATGCTTAGCCATTCTTGCTACTCAGTTGATTCCACTGGTTGAACAACAACAACTTGTGAAGCATAGTGTGGTTAAATTGACCATTTACACTATCAGTAATGTTGGGGATCGCAAGTATGTTCACAGAATTGACGCGCGTTTCATGCTGTATAGATTGATCATTGTAACTAGTGTTGAAATTTTAGGAACAGCTCCTGAACGCATTGGCGATGCAAAGGCCTATGGATCTGCCCCCACTGCAGCACCTCAGTCAGCCACTGTACCACAGCATCAATCCATTTCACCTTCTCGCCCTTCTGTGGGTGGTGGATACGCGTCACAACCCTCCAATCTGTTCCAACCTCAACCAGATACCATTTCTGCTTATGAACCAGCACCAACTGCCCGTTCTGCTGATGTACCAGAAGGCACAAGTCTCTACTCCATCCGTGGACTCTCTCCCTACCAAAACAGATGGTCTATTCGTGCACGCGTCACCTTCAAATCAGACATTCGCACTTGGAACAAACCAAACAGTTCTGGCAAGTTGTTTAGTGTCAACTTTACTGATGATACTGGTGAAATCAAGGCAACGATCTTCAAGAACCTCGTTGACAAATGGTACGATCAGATCCATGTGGGCAAAGTGTACTATTTGTCCCGTGCAAAAGTCAATGTTGCCAAGCGTGAATTCTCCAATGTCAATAATGACTATGAACTCATGTTTGAAAATGGCACGGAATTGGTTGAATGTATGGATCAGGACATCAACGTACCACAAGTCAAACTCAACATTGTACCATTGAACAAATTGGACAATGTGGCAAAAGATACACTTGTAGATGTTTTGGTAGTGATTCAAAACACTGGAGAACTCGCTCAACTGAAATCCAAGGCAGGGAATGACCTTGTTAAACGTGATTTGATGGTTGTGGATCAGAGTGGTTATGCAGTAAGGCTCACACTCTGGGGAAGTACTGCAGAAACTTTTACAGCCCATGAACATGCCGTCATTGGGTTCAAAGGAGTTCGTGTTGGTGATTTTGGTGGAAGGTCGCTCTCCTACGTCTCCTCCAGTCAAATGCTCAATAATCCTGAAATTGCAGAAACTCAACATCTTGCAGGATGGTTTGCATCACAAGGTCACTCGTACAACTTTCAACAATACTCTAGTGCAGATGGTGGCATGGGAGATCGAGGCACAGGTGAAATCAAAACCATCCAGCAAGCCAAAGATGAAGATTTAGGTGGTCATGACAAGGTGGATTACTTTAACATTGATGCAACCATCACCCTCATCCGTAATGAAAATCTCTACTACCCATCCTGCGCATCAGCAGACTGTAACAAAAAAGTCATTCAAGATGGTGCAGTATGGCAATGTGACAAATGTGACCGTGCCTTCCCTGAACCTGAATACCGCTACATGGCAAGCTTGCAAGTTGGTGATCATACTGGACAAATCTGGGTCCTTTGCTTCAATGAACATGCTGAAAAAGTGTTTGGACTCACTGCAAAAGACCTCAATGAACTGCGCTTACAGGATGAAGGATTATTTCAACGCAAGATCAACCAAACCTTGTTTAAAATGTACAGAGTGAGAATCAAGGCCAAGCAAGATACGTTCAATGATATGAGTAGGGTGAGGTACACGTGTATGAATTTGACTCCCATCACTCCTATTGAACATGCTCGTGAATTGATTGGTCGTATAAAGAACATGACACTTTAATACATGATTATCTGGATCGACTGGCTATACGAGCAAGTGGAATATCATCGTCTTCTTCATCATCTTGCTCTTGTTGCTGTTGTTGTCTCTGAGTCGGCTGAGATTGCTGTCGCTGAGGCACACTAACCTGTGGTTTCTTTTTGTCGCCATGCTTCATGTTTCCTTTTACCTGTTTTTTGACTTGATTAGCCTCACTAGTTGCACGATTGGCAGTCACCACACTCGTTGGATCCTGTTGACTAATGATCCCAAGGTACCAAAACATCATATTCGATATCAGCACTTGCTGTTGTAATGCTCGTCGTGGATTAGCCAATTTCATATGAGAAAGTTTGTAAATTGCACGCTCAATGTGAATTGGAAATCGACTGTAATTTGAGAATTTTGGTTGTGGGCTTGCTGATGGTGTGATTGGGGGTGATGGTGCGGGTGGTCGATGGAAATCACTGTCGCTGTCACTGGATGAATCGTGTGCCTTTGATGATTTGGTAGTTTTGGACTTTTTGAAGAATAAAAGAGACTTTTTGGTAGCTGAGGATTGTTTGTCTGTTGTAAATACTGTTTTGGGTGATGGTGGTGGTTCCAGTATGGTTGGCATCGTCTTTTCTTCCTCTACTTTTTGCAATTTGGTGGATTTACTGTGTCCATGTTTGTCGGAATCTCCAAAGAACCATGACCATGCTGACGTCTTTTTCTTTGATGAGGGAGGTTGTGGTGGTGGTTGATCTTGTTGAATGGCTTCATCTGTCGTCATGGTTCTTAGTAGTTGGAAAGAGGCGTCTTCACGCTCAGCTGCTGCTCGTTCGACTCTGCGCGGAAGGTTAAAGTCGACTGATTTGCGCTCAATTGGTTCTGGTGCTTCAATTTTAGTGGGGGATTTGGCTTGATCAGACAATCGATACTTGACTTTGAGTTCCTTGACCTCTTCTTGTTCCTTTTCTGGTTCCATCAAGATTGAATCTGTTTTGCTTCTTTGACGCAAGTGAGAAGAAATGGAAGAATCAAGGGGATCTTGAGGGGATTCATCGTTACCAACGGATACACGTCGCTTATCCCGAATTCTCCTTGTAGCTGGTTTGTTGACCCGTACACTCCTCTTTAATCCTGGTCGTTCGGACAATTTCATCTTGATGGATTTGCTATCAAGTTCATCAAATTCTTGAGGGAGATTTAGACTGTATCGACGCTTGAGCACCGCATTCAACTGTGTACTGCTTTCATTATAGTCTGACAAGTCATCTGCTACGTCATAATAGAGGCTCTTGGCTTCAGTTGGAGGTGAGCCTTCTTCTTTGATTGGTTCTATATCCTCCACTTTTTCGCTTTTTTCTGCAGTAATGACGTCTGTGCTTGAACGAGAAAGGCGAGATGGTCTACGCTTCACTGAACGTTTAAAGGTGCCTGGTGAAACGGATGATCGCTTTGAAAGCCAATCTTGAAATTCATTTGGTGCGATGGTGGGATGTAATCGTGCTGGAACCCAGATGGGATCCATACCCTGTGGTAAATCCACTGGTGATTCCTCTTCATTTGATTGAGATGGCAGGGCATCTGTTGATGGGTGGTGGTGGGAATCCGTCATGCAGAAAACTTTTTGAAGTCATGGAAATTGGATTAATCGGTTTTGGTGATATGGGCAAACTTTATGCCAAGGCCTTCAAGGAAGCAGGTCATGCTCACATTAATGTATGCGATCTGCCTAGCAAATACGAACAGTTGAAAAACGAGTATGGGCACATGTACACTGTTTACCCTGATGGTTTTGGTGTGGTGCGCAAATCTGATTTCATTATTTATTCAGTGGAAGCAGAGAGCATTGAACGAGTGGTTGCTCACTATGGGCCATCTACAAAGGTTGGAGCAATCGTAGGGGGCCAGACGTCCGTCAAGGCACCTGAAATAGTTGCATTTGAACGCTATTTACCTGCAGATGTGGAAATTGTCACCTTTCATTCACTTCATGGGCCTGCTATTCCACCACAAGGACAACCATGCGTACTCATACAGCATCGTGCATCAGATGCATCGTTTCAAAAAGTACGCACTATTTTAGAATCACTCAAAAGCAATTTGGTGGTCTTGCCAACCTTTCAAGATCATGATCGCATTACTGCAGACACACAGGCAGTCACTCACTTTGCCTTTCTTTCCATGGGAACAGCTTGGAAGACTCAACGACAATTTCCATGGGAGACTCCTGGGTACGTTGGTGGCATTGAGAATGTCAAGGTGAACATGACACTTCGTATTTATGCTAGCAAGTGGCATGTGTACGCAGGGCTGGCTTTGATGAATCCAAGTGCTCATGAGCAAATTCAGCAGTATGCTCAGTCTGTTTCTGATCTCTTTACATTGATGATACAAGAAAAAGAAGACGAGTTTACAAGGCGTATTATGGTTGCAAAAGATTATGTATTTAGGAATGAACGGCCTGCCATCCTCCTTTCTGATGATATCCTAAACCAGTTTTCACTTTCAGCAGTGCCACATGAACACATCAAACCCAATTCCCACCTCTCTTTATTGGCCATGGTGGATTGTTGGCATCGACTCGGTGTGAATCCATACGACCATCTCATTTGTCAGACACCTCCATTTCGATTATGGTTGGGGATAGCAGAGCACTGCTTCAAGCACTCACTAGAGCAGAGTATTCAAGCTGCACTTTATGACAAGAGCATTCGGAGTGAAGATTTGAGCTTTTATTCAGCAACTCAAGGGTGGGCACAGACCGTAGAGGGTAAAAACATGGATGGATACAAGAGGAGGTTTGAAGATACTGCGACGTTCTTCCAAGACAGGTTGGATCAAGCCAAGAAGTTGTCTACTGAAATGATTTCTGTGATTACTAAAAATAGTCAATGATGTTTCAGGAAAGGGACAAGCCATGTGGCGATAAGGCTTTAGCAAGTTGTGAGGGATAAATAGTGTATATGTAGTTTAAATATGCTCAATCTGTCTGGAGGATTCGTCATAGGCAGGCAGTGCTTCATCCACTGTGGTGCTGGGTTCGTGTTGAGGAGACCCGGCGCTTTCATCTGTCACTTGAATCACATCGTGGCTCATGTCGGTCCCTACAGCACTGGGTTCGTATGCAGGCAACTCGTCGCTTTCATCCGTCACCTGTACCACTTGATCTCGTTGTTCAGGCAACTCAACATTCTCAAACGTCACATTATGACCCACTGAACTGCTGGGTTCGTATGCAGGTAGTTCAATGGCTTCCTCCGTCACCTGTACCACTTGATAATCCACACCATTCACTACTGTTTCAGGTTGATACGAAGGTAAATCGGTGTTTTGATCCATGACGCGTACCACCTCATAGCCAGGAGGATGCCTAAACACATCTAAATCACGCATATCACCAGGTGGAGGCAGGGGTGGTGGAGTTGGACGCACAAACACTTGGTCGACTTGGACTGCAGGTGGTTCTTTGCCTGCTTTTTTAATAAACCAAAGTGTACCGTAATGAAGAAATACTGTGAACGCAAACATGAGGCAGATACCTCCAAACAGAAAATACAATTCTGAAGGCATGCTAAAGTCGTAAATGAAGAGTGGAATTCGTAAGGGAGGGAGGAGTGGATTTTGTAAAAATGGAAAAAATCAAGAAAATTTTCAACTGATTCTCAAATCCAAAAGATGAACGAAATTGTGACCACTGTTGTTTCTTATTTGAGTGTGAGGGAGAAATTGAATGGATTGAGGGTGAGTCGAACGTGGAACAGGATCATCTCAACTACACCAAGTCTGTGGAGGAGGATCGTGTTCAATATGCCATTGGATCAAGGATCCAATCGCCAAATTGGAGATCAAGCAGTTTATCAATTATTGATGAAGGTTTTGACGCCTGCATGCTGTGCTGCTGTGCTCCTAGTTGACTTGGATGGCACTAGTATTACCCTCAGATCCATAGGGTTGATTTTGGAGCACTGCAACAGGCTACAATACCTCTATTGTGAGCATTTAACACATGGATTGTATAAGCAAGAATCGAAATTGTTTCTCGATACCATGCAACCCAAAGATTTAAAGAGACCTTACTTGAAGGAAGTAAGATTAGACAGAATTGTGTACGATCGTGAAATCTGGTACGATACTGAAGGTTATCAGGATTGCTGTGAGTATTTTGAAGATATAGTAGGAAAGCAAGTTGTATGGCCACGTATGTGTAGCAAATGTGAGTACGATGATGCAGAATACCCCACAAAGTGCCCAGGATGCCACAAAGAATTTGCATATTGCAGAGAATGTGCATCTGTTTGTCTTGGTTGTAAGGTATTACTTGAATGTGATTGTGGATACAGTCATTCTGCTTTTGAACAGATCCCAGTGGGTGATGATGCTCACTTGTCTGTGCTTTTGTGTGGATCTTGTACTTTGGGTGGACGCTGTAAGGGATGCAGTGCAACATCCTACGACTATGACTACTTTTATGAGAATAATGTGTGTAATGCATGCGGGGATGTATGGTGTAGAGACTGCCATTGGCACAAGCATTGCTCAAAGTGTGCCTTCCATGCTTTCAAATGCGCAAATTGTTCAACTCTGGCGGAATGTACACGATGTCATGAACCACTGACCCCCAGTAACCGTGCAGGGCCACCGTGCGAAGAATGTAGTCAGTCTCTGTGCAAGGCTTGTGTATAAACCACTGCATTCAACTGTAAAAAAAACTGATTTCCACAAAATAATCTCATCTTGAATGGAGGCTGTGACTAATCAGGATCGCAAAGAACGATTTGAAGCCAAACCACAGAACAATCGATATCAAGAGGTAATCCTATGGGCACCTCGCCTCACCTCATCTTCCAATAGCTCAAAGATCAACGATCTGCTCTTCGTCAACATTACATTTCCACTGGTCAAATACCTGATCCTGAAAAGCGCGTCAATCTAAGCCAAGCAGTCAACCTTGTCGGTACATGCGAGGACTTTTGCCCAGAGTTTGAACGGCATCAACGTGAATATGAACGTACTTTGGATAAATTGGAGATGGTATCACTCCCCTGTATGCGTCGTATATGCGTGTTAGATTGAAGGTACAGATCGTATCGACCATGCAAAAGCAGTCAAGATTTACCATCGTTCTTCAGCAGGTGATGAGCAGCCACTTCCATCCGATGTGCGACCTCCACGTGTTTTACTGGTACCTCTCGTATTATTGTGCAATTGACGCGTGTCTAGGCTACCTTGGATTATTTAATCCACACCATACTGGATCAAAAGGGAATTGACAACTGTCATGGGTTCTTGCGTGATCGAACGCGTTCCATTCGTCAAGATTTCACTTTACAGAATTACCGTGGTGTTGAGGCTATTGAAGCTCATGAACGAATTGCACGATATCACATTATGGCATTGCATTTGATGCGATCCGATACAAATTTCAGTCTTCAACAAGAATTTGAACAATTGAAAAAAGGTAAACACACACATAGTGCAAGTGATTTTAATGTGTGGTGGTAGTACTGTTGAGTTTGATGGAGTTTTACGATGATGCAACTGTTCATGGAAGATCAGCTGCAAATGAAAGTGAATTCCGTGCACACTACATCCTTACGCATTATGAAGATCGGGATATTTCACGCCAAGCACAATTGTATCCAGCACGCGTGTACCATTCAACTCAAGTACAACAAGCATTGTTGTTTTTGGATGCTTATTATTCAAGTCACGCAGTATCACAAGGAAATGCTGCACGGTTATTCAGGATGATTGCAAAGGAAACTGTGGATGTATTGACTGCTAGTTTGTTGGAACATCATTTCTCAAGGATAAGGAGGGATGCCATGATTCGATTAGCAAAAGCCACACAGAGGCGGAATCAACCTATTGCATATGCGATTAGCAAATTGGTGGTCATGTTGGGATTTGATGATAGCACAGATGCATTGGAGTATTGTAAATTGTGTGGATTAGAGACGGAGATTGGAGTGAATGGGAGTGCTGCAGTACGATTGGATGTTACGGTGTTGAAAGAAGCCAGTGTGGTGGAGAATAGGCAAAAGAGCATGCGATTGGTAGGAAAAAAGATGACCAAGGGCATTGTGGAGTACATTAATCAACCACCCAAACCTGTTGTGAATGTGGTGAATCAACCAAGTGGGATGAATGGATGGACACGACCAGTTGCAGCGGTACCTGCATTTCAGAAACCCATGATGCAAAAGCCTGTTGTTCAAGCTCCTGTGATTCAGAAACCTGTGATACAACAACCTCTGCCAATCCAACCACCAAAAGTGCAAGCACCACCTCCACCAGTTCCTCAGCCTCCTCCTGTGGATCCCAAAGTACAACAACGTCAGCAACATCAGCGCCAACTCGTCAAAAAGGTATCCACCACACTACTGAATCATTTCATACAGCAAATGGTCACCATCCAATCCAAACAATTTATTGAAAAATCCATACAAAAACGTAAACAGTCCAAGCACCTTGTTCAATCCACCACAGTCCATGTTTTTGACTCTTTGCTTGCAGACATCATTCGTCATCAATGCAAGCAAGTCCTTCAAACCAAAAGCACAGCATTGATCCAATCCACATCCAACTTGTGCTTTCTTCAATTGCTTGGATCTATTTCCTACATGCTCGTTACCAACAGCCTTGCAAATCGAATTCATGAACGCCTAGTACTCCGCGATACTCTTTACAAGTGGAACACTATCATGCTGAAAAAGAGGAAAAAGAGGCGCATTGATCATGAAAATCTCCGTAATACTCGAATGGTTGGAATGGAAGCATCTTTGCTGGACATTGGTGTACAGCAACAAGATGAGGCAGAAGAAGAAGAAGAATTGTCACAACCTGAACCAGAACATGTTTCTCAAGAAGAACGCCCTCAAGTATTCCCTTATCCTCCTTGCCTTGACCTCCTCCTTAGCCTCTCTCATTGTGGAACCCACTTGAATTGGATGATCTCAGGATAACCTTCAAGCAAAGATTAGAGCGAGAACGCCATGGTCTCAGATGGAGGTTGATGGTTGCTGTTCATCCTCCAGATTCCACATTATCTCATTGGCTGTATAGCAAATTCAAGGTGGATACAGTTGCATCAGATACGCTCACTCTGTCCTTTGATCTACTCAAGCGATCCCTTCACCTTGAACCTGAACCCACTTATGAACAAGGTGCTCATGCAGCCATTTACCAGTTATCTTTGCCTCAAAATGATATCAATGAGTTGAAACGACTGGCCTCCTTCATCTCCAACAACCTCATCTCCAACATTCCATTACTTTTTATCCTATGGCCACAAGACTATTCCAATCAACTTTCTACTCTTCCAAAGGTGCGTCACTATCCACTTGTTCCTCTCCTTCATCCACCTAGTTGCTCAATTATGCTCATCAGTACACCAAACACGTTGAAGTACTCTCAATGGATTCCATCAAGGCATCTGATCAACAACTCGTGGACAAGATTCTCTGGCTTGCATCGCATTCTACCCCATCTTGCCTCATTTCACTACATGATGCCTCTCTGCGTTTATTGGAGCATGTTGTGTGGTTTTGCAAACGAATGATCAACACCACATTCAACCACCACCTGTGGCAAAGTGTGATGCAAGCTTATCAAAGTGCTCTGAATGCCCTAACACCTCTTGATCTGGATGCCCTTTCCACCTCCACCATAGCCTACCTCAAATCCACCACACTCTTGGACAGTGCCACCATCCACAAACTCACGGGCATCCTTACACAGGAGACCACTACGGCCATCCAATCCATCTCTTCATCCTTGATGGAAGAAGCTCACTTTGCCACAATCGACTCCCGTCTCAACAAATCCATCCTCACCCTGGCTCAGCAACTCATCCATACCTCACCTCCTCCTCCCTCACCCCCTCCACCCCCTAGTACAAATGCTCAACAATTGTTGGATGAAATTCGCGCTATTAGAAAAGAACTAGCCCTTGAAAACCCCCTATAAATCTTCCTTTTCTTCCTCTTTTTTCTTTTTATGCATCAACATCAATGCCATCACCACAGGCAAATGCACCAATGATGCAAAAAACAACTTCTTTGCATGCTCATCATTCCTCTCCTTATAAAACCTCCATGCTCGCTCACACAACAGCACATTCACCAATCCACTATCCAATGCAAACCACCAATCTGTCATATCCAAAAGTGGCGCCACTACACTAATCGGCACCATCCCTAAACTGTACCTCAAACTCACCCTTGCATTCCACTTTTCATCTTCCAATACAGCCATACGGTACCCTGCACGCGCATAATCTCCCTTGATTGACCAACTCAATGCATTAAAATGTGGAAATTGCCATGCATAAAGCAGCCATGCCATCAGCCAAGCACCTGCATCCAGACTTCCACCACTACAAGCAGCCCATCCCATCATGGGTGGCAATGCACCAACCACACCACCTACCCATGTATTCACTGTGGATCTTCTCTTGAGTGGTGTATAAATTCCTGCATAAAGTACGATATTGGCAGCACCTAATGCTGCAACCACATCATTCACACACAAATGTAACATTTCTACACCAACCACACCACTCGTCACTCCACCCACAACTGCCAAGAGCGGCGATAAACCGTGCCTACGTGCCACTAAAACCCTATTCTGAGTACGCAACATTTGTGCATCAAATGGAACTTCAGCCCATTGATTCAACGTATTAGCACTTGCAACACACATGCCAGTTCCCACAGTCGTCCACAACATTGTAGGAAGCGATGCAGCATAAGGTGACATTGCATATCCACACATTGTAGTCAATACCACCAACATTGCTAATCTTGATTTGGATAAATCTTTAATAATAACGGGCAATTGATCCATTCGTGGAATTTGTTGGACTGGCCTCCAATCAGCGTGTTTGATGAGGTGTTGAACCTGGCGTTGAGTGTGTAATCGACGCGTCCATTCATAATTTTTTCCAATCAATCTCAACATGGAAGAAAATGTGCCATATATTTCTCTTGAGACCCTTGCAGAGTTTAATCAAACACCGTTTCGGTATGGACCAAAAGGTGAATGCATTGGTGCTATGCCTGAAACTGAATTTGTATTTGCGCTCTTGTCATTGTTTCAAAAGTGTGGATTGGATGAAGGAATCAATGATCCAATTTTGTACAATATGCATGTGATTGCGGCATTCAAGGCTTTGGGGATGAGTGGTCGATCACTTAAATTCAACGCACTTGTCAGGACCATCAAACATTACAATTTGGAAGGGTTGGCTGAAACGTCAGCACTGGAAGTTCAAATTGGCCTTGAAGTTTATTTTACCAACCACAACAAGTTCCTCTTTGACAAAATCAGACTTCGAAGGAAGCTCGTTCGTGGTGATTTTGTCTTGTGGTTGGGTAACAAGGAAATCGTCTCATCCACCCCTACCAACTTTACCAATCCTGAAGAAGACTATGTGTTTGAAAATGATGAAAAGAAACGGTGTATGTGGACTGGATGCACAGATAGTGTTGAATACGCCGTGATTGATCTCAAGTATCACATTGAAGAAGTTCATGTCAACATTCAACAGGCTCCTTACAAGTGTGATTGGAGTGGTTGTGGCTACATGGCAAAGAAGGGACCATTCAAGAAGAAATCCGACATTCTTACTCACATTATCAAACATATTGATAAGAGAAGGATTACATGTCCTGTGGAGGGTTGTAGTAAGACGTACAGAAGGCGTGGCATCCTACTTCGACACATTCAATCACACAAAACTCCTGCTGCAAGTGCAATGGAACTTTCTGCAGGTGAATCTGAGGGGGATTCTGATCATTCGGATGAATTGCTGGATGGTCAAGAGGATCCAGGCATCACGTCCAAGAAGCGTAAACAACGCCCTTATGAGCATGGCTATGTCAACCCTCACCCACCTGCACCAAATACCCTTCATGAGCCACCACAACCAAGATCACAGCGTGAACTCAAATATCTGTTGCAGTACAAGGCAACTCGACACAGTTTTTCATGGGATGGCATTGATGCACGCGACTTGTCCGACACTACATTCTGTGCACTCGTCTGTTACCTCCTCCTAAGGGACAATGAACCAGTTACCACCAATGAAATGGTCACTGGATTACTCAAATACGGTTTCATCCCCATTGATGCACCCGTCCCCAACATTTCAGTCCGCATAGCCATTCACTTTCGCAACGTTGGCATTTACGACAATTACAAACAAGTCCTTGAAAAGGTAAAGATCCCAGGGAGTGGCATGGGCTACCGAATTCTCCCATCCCTCATGAACCACCACCAATAAACAAAAGCTATTTTTAATCATTTTTTAACTATTTTTAATGCCTTCTTCTCCCACCCTTGTCATCAGGTTTGATCGCATCACTATGAACACTAAACTCATAATTCCCTCCAAACCCAACCGTATTCTTGAACTGTTTTCCAATAGCATCGACACTTTCACTCCTAGCTGCATTCCGTACCCACACTGCAATCCTAAAGAATCCCTTCCTTACACTCATCACACACCCACAAATCTCATCATCATATTCAAATGCAGCCCCAATACATGCCAACATGGTATACAACCACGCTTCATTCACTTCCTCTGGTTTCTTTGAATTCCTAGTAAATTGTAATACCCATTTCCCACCCTTTTCATTCACTTTGTCTTCCCACATTGGTCTCACGCCTAATTTAAAGAGATGGTAATTGGATCCACTGGATAGATCGGTTGCTTTTGCAATATTGTTGAATACACCCCAAAAGTCCTCGACTGTATCGAAATCAACGAGTTTTTTAAGGTTTTGTGACCAGTTGGATTGGGAAGTTTTGCGATTACCTCCATCGTACCAAAGTGACCATGGGTTCATGAGGGGATGTTTGACGTTGAAATTGACTGGATCTGCGAGAACGGAAAGGTATTGTTCGGGTGATTTGGCTAGATTTGTTAGGGAAGGGTGAGGGATAGGGGTGTACCTTGATCCATGGCTGTATATGCGAGTTGATGGTGGAAGAGGGTGATGACGAGATGAATTGGAGGAAAAAAAAAAGTTTTTTTTTTTACGCGTCACCTTGGGACATTTGTTGAGCCCAAAGACTACTGTCACTCAATCCTGGGGAACAGTGCACATTTCAAAGTTGAGTTCATGGAATTTGCCAGTCTTACCACTAGGAGATATCGGCAGTGGCTTCATACAAGACTCGTTCAAATGCTCCTCCTTTTTCCAAATCTTCCTTGCATGCCTTATATACCTTAAAAACACATCAGGCGACAGAGTCACATTCGTATTGAACCCATCTTCCTTGTCAACAGGGACAGCACTACCATCCTCCAAATAATGTACACGTGCATAGTACGCCATAACCTTCCAACAAGGCCATTGAAACCCATTATTCATTTCCATAACCACAGAATAAGGATTCATGAATGCAAGGTTGGTTAACTGAGATCCATGTTTGGTAAATAGGACATCAATCTCTGAAAATATCCGTACTTGGGCACAAAAGTCCGTCATGTTGGTCACGGTTGGATAAATGTCGAATCCTTCTGCTTTTGCAAGGTTAAGGAGTGCATCTGCATTCAGGATTTTACGGTTATGGAATCGTGGCATGTAAGCCAGTACTGGTTTCTGTCGAATGGTTCTCGTAATGTTGCAATATGCGTCCACCCTTGTTCTCACATCATCCGAATTTGCCTGAGACATTTGCCATTGTTGTACATATTGTGGAAATATCCCCTTTTCATAACATAGATTACGACATAGGTACGGTGGCTGTCTATACTTGACTCCATCCGCCTGATCGTAAATGGGTAATTGTCCACCTGCAGGCACTGCCTTTCCAATCGCTGCTAAAAGCGCCTGACGTTCCCAATCATTTGAAGGCCCAACACGATCCAACTCCCATACGCGATCAACATGTCGTACTTGACTCTCTACGAATGAAAAGAACTTCCATACACCTTCACTATAATGTCCAATGTGTCCAGGTGCACCATCACTGTTTTCCATAAATAGAGTTGTACCATTGAAATTACACCGTGATGATTCACCATAATACTCTGACCATGGAAGTGCTTGAAATGTAGTAATACGGAATCCAAGGTAAGTTAGGTCATCTTCAAAGTTTGTAGTATTGTAAAGGTGGACTGGCATATATGCGTCTGGATTGTGGTCTGTTGTGTACCCGTAGGTTGGAAGGAGGATGGCACGATCTTGCCTTCCATCTGGATTGAAATGAATACAGAATTGTTCAATTTCTGTATAGTAGTTAAAGTCACCGTGAGCACCTGGAATACGAATCTCTTTGACGCGGATGGAATTACGATGGATGAGATGAGTGAGGAGATTTTGATCTGCTATGGGTAGGTATGTGGTTGGTTGGTAGAGGTAATATGTGATGTACCAGGTTCCAATTGCCAGCAGTAGTAGGATAAATAGGGCGATTGGTCGAATGGACATCATTTTTTTTGTGGAGAGTTGGCCTCAGACACGGTTACGTTTATTCACGATAAAAACCAAGTGGATACAAACGACGATGGATGACCTTTTCACCAGTAAATCGTGGTTGGCTGTATGCGCGCCAATGGTCCGTTATTCCAAACTTCCATTTAGACAACTTGTACGCCTGTATGATGTAGATGTGGCATACACGCCAATGATGTTGGCAAGAGAGTTTAAAAACTCACCATTTGCGCGTGATTCTGATTTCACAACCAATTCACGCGATTCTCCCGTGATTATCCAATTTGCAGCTGATAATGCAGTTGATTTGGGTCAAGCTGCTGTTCTTGCTGAACCTTTTGTCCATGGCGTTGATCTCAACTGTGGATGTCCTCAGAAATGGGCATACGATGAACATATTGGGTCTTATTTAATGGAAAAGCCAGAGTTGGTACAGGATATGGTACGAACAGTGGGTAGAATGACGCGTATTGGATGTAGTGTGAAGATGAGGGTACATGATGATCTGAGGGAAAGTGTAGAATGGGCAAAGAGGATGGAAATGGTGGGATGCAAGTGGATTACAGTTCATGGAAGGACAAGGAAACAAAAGAGCAGTACAGCTGTGAATGAAGAGGCTATGAAATTGATTGTATCGAATGTTGGAGTGCCTGTGGTGGTGAATGGAGATGTGTTTACCTATCAGGATGCAGTGGATATTCAAGCCAAGACTGGTGCAAAGGGTGTCATGTCAGCAAGAGGGTTGTTGAGGAATCCTGCATTATTTGCAGGGTACGACAAGACTCCAAAAGAATGTATTCAACAGTACATTCGCATTGCGTTGGAATTAGGGACAAATTGGTACTTGTTTCATCATCATTTAATGTACATGTTGGAGGCATGGATGAGCCATACGGAAAGGAAGCAATTCAACTGTCTCAACACCATTCCTGCTATTTTGGACTACTTGAATGAAAACTATGAGGGATTCACAGTTCAGCTGTGACGGTCATGGATTTAGTGTGAACCATCATCATGGGAGGCATGCCTTGAGCTAATGTACGCAAACGATCCACATAATCTTGACAGTCTGTTGGAGTAGGATTGGTGGTGGGTGGTGCAAGGGAAGTGAGTATGATGGTTGCAGTGGATGAGTACTTTTTAAACATGCTGTTGATGATGTCGTATTGTTGATCAGTAGTGAGAGAATTGTAGATTGAGGCCGTGTCGACAGCTGAGGAATCTAGATGAGTAACTGAAAATGCACCACCAGAACTATTGGCGGTTTGAGGATGCAATCTGTGCATTTCATAAGAGGAAAGGTTGGCGTGTTCGAGTGACCACACATGAACCTTTGCTTGGATACGAAGGTTTTCAATGAGGTGAGAAATGCGTTCTTGTTCTTCATCCACATCACTTGCATACTCGACAAAACACATGATGCGAAGGTTAAAGTGATGCTTCCAGTACTTTACGGTGTGGAGGATGCATCCAAGTTGCATGGCCATGGTGTAACTGGAAAACTGTACTGCAGTAGAGGAGGAAGTGGATTGAATATCGTGTGAGAGTAGCAATGGCCATACATCAATGTAGCCTTTGGGTTCATTGGCTTGATGATGGTGAGATTGATGACCAGTTGGGATCCATGTGGTGAGGTTGGAGAAGCCATGAGCAATGACAATGGCTTTTTCAAAGTTGAGAGTGTCATGGATGAATTGCACAAATTCCACTGGGGTGAGGGGTTCCTCTGCAGGAATATCCACATGATCCGCAGTGGTAGAGAGTGCATGATAACCAAGATTGACATGCAGTTCATGCAAGCGTTCATCAAACTGAGCTGTTCGTGCCAAAGTTCGGTCTTTCAAGAGTGGAAGGATGATAATGTTGGGCACAAGACCACCAAGACCAGAATTAAAGAGTAATTGTCGATTCCCATCCAACCTGCTCACAGCCATGGTTAAATGGACAAATGCCTTGATGTGCATGTCTTTGATCAAAGTGGCCCATGACTGCTTTTGACTGGAATAATCCTGTTGTCGCTCCTCAAAAGTCCCTTTGAGCACATGGCCAATGATATACAATCCACCCTTTTTAAGAGAATTGCAAAAGTGAATGAGTTGAAAGTGCACCAAGGGGTCATTCACAACAAGTAGAATGTTGGGTCTCCAGTACTTTGGATGCTGTTTGGTAACATCAAGGAGGAGGAGGTACTTGCGTACTTGATGGTAAATAAGACTTTGTGTAATGTCACCCCATGACTTTGGAGTAGTGAGAAAGTGAATCATGGTAATGAGGGTGCCGAGGAACACAATGGAAGCCAACGCATACACTCCATCCACTGCAAACATGAGAATAAAGCAGGACAATGTACCAAAGAGAGCTGTCCACATGTTGAAATAGGGAAAAGTTGGTCTGAAATTGGGAGCAGCAGACAGTCGAAGCAACAAGCATGCGAGGTTGAGGCCACCAAATGTGAGGAGAGAAAAGAGTGAGACTATCAATGCAATAAAATTAAAGTCATTAGACAAGAGTGAGAGTTGCATGAGGGCATAGGTGAGGATGACAGCGGCTGTTGGTTCATCCCACGAGACAGTTCCTTGAGCAAATGGTTTGAGAAAAGGCAATAAATCATCCCTTGCAATGGCCTGAAGGATGCGTGAGGCTGAACTGATGGAACTGATAGCAGCAAAGGTAGCAGTTGCAAATATACCCACTCCAATGAGGGCAGGAGTAATGGAAATGTGTTGCATGATGGATAAATCCGTGTAGAGGGAAGTGCGAACTGTACTTGCACCAATCAACACTGTCACTGCAAGGTGCATGACGAACGTGACGCCCAAACCCCACATGGTACCAATTGGAATGGAACGAGAAGGTTTTTGCAAATCACCAGACATGGAAGCACCGGCAAGGATACCATTACAAGCAGAAAAGATGATACCAAAAATGGATTGAAAGGATTCTTGTTGACCATCTGGAGCAGAGAATGAAGGGTGGAGGTTGGAGTAGAGTGTATCCCAACTCCATCCAGTGTACTGCACGCCACTCACATCATCAGTAAAGGGCTCTTTGAAGTAAAACGACACAAATATGGAAAGTGATGCAAAAATGAGCACAAAGGACAATACAGCTTCCGTTCTAGCATAAGCACGCGTACCCATCAAAGGAACCAAGGTACAGACGAGCAGTACCAATGTAGACAATAAAAACTTGTACTCCTAAGGCAGCATGGTTATAAGGAAGTGATTTGGTACTTGCCTGAGTAAATGGAAAGGATTGGTCTGTGTAGTGACTAATCAAGGTTACCAATGGTTCCACAAAAGCCAGGACATTTAGTACACCATTCATGACAGTAGAGAGGTAGAAACATAGGCCAATACTCCCACCAAATTCAGGTCCAAGGGATCTGGAAATCATGTAATAAGGACCGCCTCCACGAACGGTTCCATTAGTAGCAATGGCACTCAGAGACATTGCAGTGAGCAAGCAGATGAGGTAGCCTATGCACCAGAGAGCAGTGGCACCTAGTACACCAGTATATGCTACAATAAACCCAATTCTCACAAAGACCACAACTCCCCAAATGGAAAGCATGACTGGGAGGAAGACGCCTTCAAACGTATCTAATTTTACAGGGGAAGGTGCATCTGGTTTGATTAGAGGGGTAGATTCTCCAAGGGAAGGGTGGAGTTGTTGGTTGATATCGTCAAGTCGAGTTCCAACTCTTGCCACAAAAGTCATGAAGAGAAAATTTCACACGGTTGAGCCTGGATATGTGGACCAAGAGTCTGGGGAGACTGTGGTCAAGGAGAATGAAGTGGGGGAGGTCCTCCCTCCACAAGCAGAAATCACAGTCGATTCCTCATTTGATGGTTGGCGTGCCAATACCTTCCTTCTCCATCACCTTCCAGACCTCATTCCCACCAAATCCAACTGCCGTAAACTCTTCATCAACAAACTGGTGCACATTGATGGCCATCCTGTCAAAGAAACGCGTCATCTCATCACAGGTGAACGCGTCACTCTCCACCAACCGGACGCGTCTTCCACCCTCAAATGTACCATTCTGTATCAAGACTCCTACATTCTCATCGTATCAAAAGAAGCAGGAATTGGTCAACGTGACATCTTTGGTACGACAGACTACAATTCAACCATCCCAGTTTACAATGTAGAACGTGCACTTGTTGGCATCATGGTCTATGCAAAATCAACACATGTCCTCAAAGCATTGAAAGAGCAATTCAAAGATGGTCGGTTTAAATGTACCTTTAGCTGCCTGTGTCGTGGTACCTTTCCACCTACCTTGCCTCACTTAATCGTCACTTCAACCTCAATCTATTCCACAATGAATGCAGGTGATTTATCCCTCGTCCATATCATTCCAGATGCAACATTTGCAAAAGACTTGGCCACTATTGGCGTCTCTAAACCACTACGGCAAGCACTCCTGAACCATGGATATCCTGTGATTGGTGAGGGTGCCTATACAAGTCGATTTGGTGGACATGCATTCAATGGAACGTACATGGCACTTGCAAGTGTAGAATGTCAGCATCCAGTCACTGGTGAGGTCATGACATGGACCATTTCACAACCAACAAAGTTTTCAACACTCATTATGCGTGAAACTAAATTTGCAGCAAGGAAACAACCAAAAGTGGACAAGTGTACATTTAGTGGATTAGAGTTTCAAGTGTCGCCCGATACACTGCTTCCACGACCTTCTTCTCAAACGCTCGTTCAAGCCACTTGTGAGTTCTTTGATCCCATCATGCCATTTCGTGTATTGGATGCAGGAACAGGATGCGGTAACCTCATTCTATCCATACTGCATGCAAGGCCTTTGGCAACAGGTGTCGCCATGGATATTTCTCAACCTGCCTTGACTATTGCACAAGAGAATGCACGATTACATGGCATGACAGATCGCCTATCCTTCCTCCTCGCCGACATGTACAAAATGGACAGGATGGAACCATTTGATGTGATTGTATGCAATCCACCTTACCTCTCACAATCTAAAGCACAAGAGTTCTTTTACGAGATTGTAAATGAACCTCAAATTGCACTCGTAGCAGGTGAGACTGGTAATGAAGGATACGTTCAACTAGAAGCATCCATTCGACATGCTCGAGTGTTAAAATCATCAGGTTATTTGGTCCTAGAAATCGGAAATGGTAAACAAAAGAGTGTCAAGGACATTTTCAAACAACATTGGACACTTGAACACATCCTACAAGACGCTTATGGGATGGAACGATGCTTTGTATTCAAACCATTAGAGTAACAATTTCAAGGGGTTTTCCATAATATCCTTCCATGCATTCAACCATTGAGCACCAACTGCACCATCCACCACTCGATGATCACATGATAAAGTCACCTTCATGGCATTGATCACCTTGACAGCCTCACCATCAGGAACGACCTTTTGTTTCGTGGATCCAACTGCAAGAATACAGGATTGTGGTGGATTGATAATAGCAGTGAATTGATCAATTCCATACATTCCCATATTGGAAATAGTAAATGTACCACCTTGGAATTCATGGGGCTTGAGTTCATTCTTACGAGCTCTTGAGGCGAGTTCCTTGACTTGCTTGGCGATTTGAGAAATTCCCTTTGATTCTACATTTGGAACAATGGGAGTGATCAAACCAGTTGGAGTGGCTGTTGCAACGGAAATGTCCACATTGTCAGACATGCGGATAAAATCACCATGCCATGCACTATTGACTTGAGGAACAGACTTCATTGCAACTGCGCATGCCTTGATGATGAAATCGTTGATGGACATTTTGTCTTGAGGATCCCTGCCTTCATTGAGGGCTTGACGGACCTTGAGGATATTGTCCATGTTGACTTGCATGGTAAGGTAAAAGTGGGGCAATTGTTGTTTGGAATCAGTTAAACGTTGAGCAATCACTTTACGCATGTTGGTGACGGGAATATCAACAAAAGTGGCACCAGGGACAGCAGCTGCAGGTGGTGGTGGAGGAGGAGTGGCCTTTGATGGTGCTGAAGGAGTGGCGGTTGCAGCGGTGGGTGCCTTGAAGCCTTGTACGTCCTTTTCAACAATTCTACCACCAGGACCAGTTCCCTTGATTTGAGCAAGATCCAATCCAAGTGATTTTGCAAGAGATTTGGCCAATGGACTAGCAATCACACGGCCACTTTCATTAGTACTCGTGGCAGTAGGAGCAGCCACTTTGGTAGGTTCTTGCTTGGCAACAGGTTCAGCAGCTGGTGCAGCAGCAGGCGTAGAAGCTGCTTCCACACTAAAATCAGCAAATTGATCTACATCAGCCTTATCTTCCACCATCACAGCAATGGGCGTGTTGATATCCACGTCCTTTGCACCTGTATCCACAATGATCTTTGCCAAATAGCCATCTTCTTGGCATTCAAAGTCCATTTGAGCCTTGTCTGTCTCAATTTCAACGAGCACATCTCCTGGTGCGATGGAGTCTCCCACGGATTTACGCCAGGTACCAATGTTGCCTTGAGTCATGGTTGGGGATAATGCTGGCATATTGATGACCGTGTGTGGTGGGTAATCTAGCAGGATTAGATTGAAAGAGGAGGATCGTACTTTTTGAAGCATAACTTCTGTAGAGGGATGGAGTATTAAAAGTCCTAAGAAGAATGAGGGGGCTGAGGGGGCTAATAATGCCTTGAAAGGAGGAATGGAACGCGTCGTGTGAAAATTCTCATTTTTTAGATCGTCAAAGGTGGCAAGTAACCATGTCTGAAGCAGTTACATCCTCCAAGCAGAGCACTTTTGATACAGCCCCACTTTATTCAAACGAAATGAACTTTGGTTTGCTCTCCTCTGAATGAGTCAGTGTTACTCCAAATGCACTGCAGTCCCATGAATTGGAAGGAAATGATGTCTTGGGTTCGAATGGATTTAGGATATTCCACAAATCGCCAATTTCTGCAGTGTAGACAACGCTGCCATTGATCAAATCAAAGACTATAAATTCAAAGTTGTTCCTGATCAATAGCAATTCTTTGCATAGTCGTTCAATTTTAGTGTGCCTAGAAACGCTGCAATCTCCCAGCCGAATTTTGTACTTGGATTGACTACATGGAGGAGAATCTTGAGTTGGAGCATGAAATCCTTCCAAGTAGGTTTGAGCGCCATCGCCGTGCTGCACCAACCACAAATCCAGCTCATTAAATATGTGCACATACTGGACTCTTCCCTCTCCCAAATCCACAGTATATGGAGGCTGATCCATTTCAAATACAGTCAACACATGTGTTCTAGTTAAAGGTACGCTACCAACTCCACCAAATGCAATGGTATAATGCTTATTACCTGTTAGATTGTGGTATGTAGAGCTACGGGTATCCATAATACCAACAACCTGTTTGTCAATATGTCCTGAAGAGTGGATTTTCCAATGCACCAAACTTGTTTCTCCACGCACTGGCCTCATTAAAGCCATTAATTCATCCTTGGTGCCTTGGATAGGTAACAGGCACTCTACTGCCTCTTGTACAACAACAACAGTCGAATCCATATCTTTCAAGTCAAGGAGCACAAGGTATGTTGAACAAGGCAGCATGAGTACACCATTGGCAATACATGACTTTTCAAATGATGTGTACATAATTGGGACCTGAACAGCCCGCTTTCCCAGTGGAGTAATAACGATCAGATTCCAACTTTGCGAGGATTTCTGCACAGAAAAAAGAATATCACCTTCACATTTGGTCCGAGTGTGCAAGGCATCAGGCAAGTACTCCAATGTGTGCTGCGTAATAAACTGAGAGTCAGGGCGTAGAATGTCAACATGGTCATCGTATACAAGCACCATGCGTCCTTGTTGATGAAAGACATTATTGACGAGGTCCTGTCTCTGAATGGGCACATTTACCCAGTTGGATCGATCGAGGAGGTGCTTGGAGGTCATCCAACGCGCTCGGAATCGCCAAAAGGCACGAAAAGTGGCATAGGATGGATCGGAGAATTGTGATGGTGCAAAGTTGGATTGGAGCAATCTTTTCCAAATGATCTTGGACACCATGATTGCCTTGTACATTGCACGGCACGTCTGAGCCAGATGGAGCACCGTGGACACATGATCAACCTCTTTTGCAATTTCTAATACCAAATCAAAATTCATCAGGAGATCTGTACCACAGTCTGTTCGCATTCCTCCATTCAAATGTGTAACTAAATCATTACTTTTATTGTACAAGGGACATGTCAAGTTCAAGATTTGGGAATGGTCGCATGGTAACAATGGCCTTTTGCTTGACATCCCATCCAGTGCGCGTCTCAAACTTCAAATCACTAACCAAACACACCAACAGCATTTTCATTTCCAAAAGTGCCAATTTCATGCCAATACATGACCTTGGACCTGCAGAGAATGGCATATAAGTGTGAGTGAATCCAGGAATGGTCGAAGTATCAAAATCTATCCAACGTTCAGGTCTGAATTCAAGGGCATCTTGTCCCCAAACACTTGCCAATCTATGATGAGCTGCATTGACTATGGTGATGACAGTGCCTTTAGGAACAGCGAGACCATTGGGCAACACATCATCCTCTGCTGCTTCACGCATAATCATGGGAACAGCTGGATAGAATCGAAAGACTTCCTTGATAAAACATTCCAAATAGTCAAGGCTCACGAGTTGTTCAGCAGTGGGATGGTCGACACCGTCAGGGAAGGCGTCCTTGATCTCTTTGCGAATCTTGTCTTGAATACCTTGGTCATTGGAAAGTGCGTGTAATGCCCATTTGGTTGATGTGGCAGTGGTATCTTGCCCAGCAGCAAGAAACGTCAATGCTTGGTTCTTGAGCTCCTCCTCTGTAAGACTGGTGCCTTCTGTCATGCATTCACGAATCAATACACTGATCAAATCCGTACCAGTTTCCTCAGTCCTGAGCATCTCTTCCTGCCTAGCACGAATCACTTTGGACACTTCTTCATCAATCACACGAATGGCAGCGTTGGTACGATGAAAGTAAGGCACAAACACTTGAAACCAAGGGAACCTAAAGCCAACAAGAGCAAGGATACTGTTGGATCGATCAAATGCCACTTCGTATGCTTGAAAGAGAGGATTGGAGTCACCAGTTTCCAATGCATGAAAGTCATATCCAAATGCAATTTCACCAATAACGTCAGTGGTAGTACGCGACATGTCCTGATCCACTACAATCGTACATTCACCACCTTCAATTTGCTTCTTCCATTTGTTTACGAGTTTCTGAGCATGCTGGAACATTGCAGGAGCCATGGCACGAATGTACTTGTAATTAAAGATACTTTGAAGGTACTTGCGCTGTCTTTTATGATCAGCACCTTCAGCCACGACCAATCCATTTCCAGTGGTGATGGCAACGACGCGTTTAGCAATGGCAGGCTTCTCGTACTGATAAACCTTTTTACCAAGGATATGTTGGACGCAGGCAGGATCAGACACAAAGATAGTTTCCTGGTTGAAAAGTCGAAAGTAGCGATAGATGGAGCCATACTTGGTTTCCCATTTGAGAGCTGCATCGCCTACTTTCCAGGTCTGAATGTCACGCATATTCCCAAGTAATGGAATGGAACCGAGAGGTGGACCTGGGAGATTGCGAAGTGGTGAAAAGTAGTAGGGGTAAATGTAGTGCTTGTAGACGATGTAGACAACGAGAAAGACGACAAGTGCAGTTGCAATCATTATAAACGTTAAAAGTGTGTGTGTTTGAAATCTTTTTTCACTGGCTGATGGAGATGTTTTTAAACTTTTTCAGCGGAGCCGATTTCAACACCAGCCGAGAGGTATATCGGCTCCCACTGAAGCGACTGCTTATCTGCCTTAGGGTAGACTTGAAAGTATCCTCCACTTGGATGAGCGAGGTACTTTTGGCTAGTCTTGAAGTCATCAGTAGTCTTTGATTAATGTTTTCTTCCCCCCCCAAGAACTCTAGTTGTTCCCTTGCATGGAGCACTTTAGCCTTGGCTTGTATTTGGAATGTGGTCACATGACCTTGAAAAAATCCATCACTTTCCATCAAACGCGTTTTAATGGATTTTGAAGCACTTTTGGACGATGCCCTCAAGCAAAAGGTATCCCTCACCCCCCCTGTCCCCACTCATCCATCCATCCATAGGAAAGAGGAGAAAGACGCACTGATTACAGGCATCCCACCACCCCTCTCCTTCTCTTATCCAATTTCCCTTTAGAGATCGATCACGTTCACCTAGATACCACCGACATGCTCACCGTTCCAGATCCCGTGATCGCTATCACGATCGTCGTCGCAGACGTTCCTCATCCCGTGACCGCCATTACCACAGACGTCACCGTTCCAGTCCACCACCACCACCACCACCCCAAAAACGTTCACCCTCACCAGAAGTAGACGAGTACACGCGAGATCAGCGCACGGTATTTGTATCTCAATTAGCACAGCGATTACGTCATTCCGAATTAGTTGAATTCTTCTCCAATGCTGGACAAGTCAAAGATGCCATGATTGTCATGGATAAAAAGACCAAGCGTTCAAAGGGAGTCGCCTATGTGGAATTCTACAATGAAGCGTCCGTCAACAAGGCAGTCGTGCTCACAGGTACCAAACTCCTGGGCATTCCAGTGATTGTGCAACGTTCTGAGGCTGAAAAGAACCTCCTTGCACAGGATCAAAACACTGTAATTACGAAAAAGACTGATCCTGTCTATAATCGATTGTACATAGGATCCTTGCATTACAATTTGAATGAAGATGATCTCAAATTGGTATTTGAACCGTTTGGTGAAGTGGAGTTTGTGAGTATTCAAAAAGATCCAGACACTGGACGCTCCAAAGGCTATGGATTTATTCAATATAAGCGTAATAGGGATGCCAAGATTGCACTTGAAAAGATGAATGGATTTGAACTTGCAGGACGACCAATCAAAGTGGGACTTGTATCTGAAAAGGGCACAACCATTACAGGTGGATTCAGTTTGGATGACAATGGTATACGCTCCTTTGACTGAATTAATCCTTTATAGAGGTCACTGGGGTCGCATTAACCTCACAGTCTCGTATTGAACTCATGCAGAAATTAGCTCGTGATCAAACGCTTTATTCCAACAAGGTCATGGAACCGTACACCTCTCTCTCTCCCTCATTTCCCCTCACTTTTCTTTAGATCTCGTCCAATTGTACCAGCCATGGAATCCCGCTGCATCGTACTTGTCAACATGTTCAACCCAGATGAAGAAACAGCTCCCAACTGGGCACAACTCCTTGAAGAAGACGTTCGTAGTGAATGCTTGAAATTTGGCAACATTGTCCACATCAAAGTGGAATCTCATTCACCTCAAGGCGAAGTGTTCCTTAAATTCGATACTCCAAGAGCAGCTGATCTTGCCCTCAAAGCCCTCAATGGTCGTTGGTTCGCAGCACGTCAAATCTCTGCAAATTTCGTAACTGAAGCCATTTATCACCATCAATTTCCCAAATCTCAACACTGATTCTTTTTAAACATCATTTTGCCTACTTTGCGAAGGAATTCAATCACCACCATCCTCACTTCCTTGTTTTCAGTTACCATCATACTCGTTCCCATCTCATACAATTCAGCAACATATTCTCCCAACCCTTTGCATTTGCCTTCTTCCCATGCCACACTCGTCACTTGTTCCCATGCCATCACAACCGTCCCAACCCAATTTCCAATTTCCCTTTGATATTTGCTCAAATCACTCAACATGTCATTAAACGTACCAAACACATACCTCAGTTCACTCATCAGATCCTTTTCCACATTCATACCATCATCCCCATACGTCTTGTACATGAGGAACGCCAATCTTAGATAAGCCGTACATGCAACCATTTCTTGTTTGAACAAATTTGGCATTTGTTTAACAAATCCTGATTTCCAAATATGTGCACGTAAATCCTTGTCCATATTGAACTTGCGTGCAAAATCATAGGAGGTATGGAAACAGTTGATCCAGTCACGTTTATGCTCTTGAGGAATGTGGACGAGGAGGGATGAGGGTGATCGAAACAGGTTGTCCAGGTTTTGAATGAATACGAGTTGGAGTGTACATTTGGCTACAGCTCCACTGAAATTGAGGGATTCTGTAGCTTGACGAGAATACGTTTTGACACCATTGATGGATTCAGAGGGAAGATAAAGTTCTTGAGGCGTGATTGTGGAAAAGAATTTGGTGGCTGATGTAGTGACGAGTTTCCATTGAGGCAGAGTGAGTTGCGATCCGTTCTTTTCGATAAAGAGGGTAAAGAGGTGAAGGGCGTGTTGGTTAAGGTCTTCATGGCGACGTTCCAACATGAGGTTGATGAGATCAAGGAGTTGTGAGAGGATGAATGTGTCGTCATGGAATACTAGAGTGTAAAAGAGTGTGTAAGCGTCAATGAGGAACTGACTGGTTCGCATCCATGTGCTCATATCTGCATCTGTTGCAATGGAGACAATGTCAGTCAAAGTATCAAAGTGACCAAGGAGGATTCCTTTGAAGATGGTGGTCCAGAATTCCAAATCAAAATGAGAACCAAAGGTACGAAGAAGGTCGTAAAGACCATCAAGGAGGCGAGTTCGCATTTCATCAGATGAGGCAGACATGGCAACCTGAGACAGACCTGAGAACATGGGGAACCAAGTGTAAAAGTGTGAGGGGTGAGATGAGGTTGCATCCAATGAGATCTCTTGAGATGGAGTGGATTGGGCTAGATGATAACCATATTGTGAGAGAATGAGAAGGGCTTCATCCACAATGGCAATGTCCGTTGGATGGGATACAAACACCAGGAGTGATGCAATACCATCTGAAAAGCTGCTCGTGTCCAACAAGGTGAGATTGTGCTCTGCAATACGTTGATGGAGTTCAAGTGCTGATTGAACAGTGGCGACATGATCCTTTTCACCTGCATGAGCCAATACTCCAAATACAGTGGACCAACCTGATCGAATGTTGTTGATACGACTCTTGCAAATGTGTGAAATAGAGCCAAGTACGATTTCTTGCAATGGAAGGGACTCTGTGACCTGCATGATGTGTTGAAAAGGCACAAGAACCTTTCGATTTGTATCGTATCCTGCCAATTCTTCTCTCTCCAATAGTTGAACAGCGAGTTGACGCAAGGAAGCAATGGCGTACTCTGCAACTTGTTCATCAGAATGTGTGCCTACTTGTTCAAAATACCCAGCGAGAACTTGCCAAATGGTGTTCCATTCAAATAGAGTGCGTTGAATGTTATAATAAGTGATTTCTACAATCTTTTGAAGAGAGTACATGCGACATGGTTCACTGGATAATTCAACCAACGACACTTGAACCAATGCTTCGTAAAAGGGAACAATGGCTTTGCGAGAAAGTGAGGGGCTGGATGAGAAGATTCTGTCAAGGATGTGCATGATGCTGGCAGACTGGAATTCCTTTGTGAGGTTGGTGAGGGACATGGATCCATCACGTGAGGGCTCATTCATGGCAGAATAGAGGCCAACAGATACGAGTGAATTGAGAAAGTTGGTAGCTTGATTGACTGATGGTGTTATGGGCATTTCCGATTCATGAGAAAATACTGTAGAAATAAACGATCCTTTGCGACCCATGAGCGGTCTTTGATCATCGCTGTGCAATTTGGTAGCAGGTATGGAGATGCTGCGACCACGTGCGTGCTTGTCCAGTGATGCTGAAGTGGCTTGAGGTGAATTGCTTTCCAATACAAAGAGATTCAGGCGTTCAATCTGTGAAATGATTTCAAAGATGGTGGTCCATGAGTTGACGAGGTATTCTGAGCAATCGACTGCAATTTGCAAGAGGGTTCTGATGGCAGCAACATGCTTGTGTTTGATTTGATGAACATTGTTGAGACCAGAAAGGCGTGCAAGGGAGGAAAGAAAGGCGTCCCGCTCAGTATCCATTCGATAAACACCTGCAATCCATACTGCCACACTGAAACCATCAAGGCACAATTGAATCAATTCATTCAGTTCTGTGCTTGAATGAGTGTCTGATGCTTCTTCAAAGGTGAGGGAGAGCGTAGCCATCAAGGCAGGCCATAAGATGGAAAACATTTGAGAGGTGGTGGATGGAGCAAGTTGACGAATGAACCCAGCACATGGATGACCTTGAGGGAAGTTTGAGGAATCTGGAATAGGGAATAAAGGCTCATTATGGATGCTGTCGTACACGTAACCAAGGAATTCATCAGACAAGTCAGTTTCATGATCACATTCCCTGCAATACCTTGTAAAAAGTTCCTTTAAAAGGGGTTCTCGTGCTTTTTTACACCAGAGTTCAGCATGCAACAACACTGCCATATTAACAAGCACATAGGCAGAATTGGCACTTGCAAACACATCTGGATTAGCTGCACAATAATGTTGAGCAAATGCAGCCAGTAGCCGATCAGCCTTTTCCACTTTTGAAGGGAGATGGATGGTGGTCAAATAGTGACGTATGGCATCCATGAAATCCATTTCACGCAAGGAAAACTTGGCGTTGAGGTAAAGGGAAAAGACGGGTGCATTCACGGGATCTGCAAGGAATTCACCCAATCCATGAGCATCTTGATTGTCGATGAGCCAAGTGGAAATCTCTTGATAAGAATCACCCAAATGACCTTGTTCTACCATGCTACGTACGATTTGGCCCAAAGAGTCATCAGCAACTGGAATCTATACACGGGTCAAAAGAACACAATCAAACAAACTCACGAATGAAGTATCGCTCTTGAATTGCTCCAGTTGATGCAGGGTCAATCGCTTGATTGCTCCTGTAATGAGCACCAGACCCCTCAAAGCCCTCCTTCTTGACCGTTCATCTTGAATCATTTCCAAATCAGAATGGCTATCCAACAACAATCCAGCCGCATGACCCCCAATGATACTTCCCATGGTGGACACTTGCCTCTTGCCCGTCTTTCCTTGCGCCAGTTTGGAAAGGGACAGCACCAAACTCTCAAAATAGTTGGGCTGATCCTCTTGCAAATCATACATTTCAAAAATATCCACCACAAACCGTTCATCTTCATGCAATTTGCTAATCATTTGCAGGATAAAGTATTTTTTACGATAAGAAAAGGTGTCACTGGCCACATGGTCCAATACAGGAAAGATAAAGTGTTCAAAGAGTTGGCTAGTTTGATCAGGAACATGGGTCCGATAATCCTTGAACACAATATGCATCAATTGAACAATGAATTCAAATACGACTGCATCTTGAGTGGATGCATGTGGGAGGATACTGGTGACCAGTTCATCACGTACAAATCGAATGAGGATGGGGTCGGATGTGATGTGTGGTTGAGAGTTTTTGAGCATGGATAGGATCATTTCAAATCCGATTTGAGTGGTCATGCCTTGCAATTCAAATGGAATCTTGGTACTGTCCACTTGTTCCAATACATACTTGCTCATTTGACACAAGACAAGAAGGACATCTCTGAGGAGCAAGTCGTGGATGGATTCCACTTCTACATTTGGACGGAGGAACAAATCGTACTTGTCTAAATCCACTTCAACCACTACAAAGGATGAGTTGACAAGAGTGTGAATGTACCTGTAGGTTGAATCTGAGGTTCCACTGTAGCCGATACTACTGCATCTCCATCCCCCTCTAGACTCGATGCCACCAATTCAATTGCCTGATGATCCATTCCATTCGCATGATTCCTACTGGTCAACGGTAACGAGACATACGCCTTTTGATCATCATGCTGCACGAACCTTAGCATCACCACATTTACAATCTGAGTCAAACTAGCCTTTGCAGTATTCCTGGCCACTTGAAATGGACTAAAAACAGCCACATCAAAACAAATCTCAATCACTTCTTGCAATGTTCTTGCATGAACTGCACAATGAGGAGCAGTGACCAGTGCCAGAATAGCCTTCATGGCCTGCAATTGCAACACTTCTTCAGGTACCTTGTCAGACAATGCCATTCCAATACACTTGATAATATCCATACTTGGCCTTTTGAGTTCAATAATCCACGTGGGTTGTTCTTGTATCTCTTCAAACGTTTCATCAGACATTGTCGTACTGGTCAATTGTGCACCACCACCATCAGCCAAGGTCGCACGCAGACCTCCAACTGCAGACACGCTAAACTGAGATAAAACACGCGTTCCACTCCCACCTTCCTCACCCAATAATTCTCCGTGAACAATGAGCTTTTGAATGGAATCTAGTGCAATTTCCTTGATTTTTGTAGGGAGTGATGGCGTAGATGTTGCTAATTGGAATGGTTTCCATAGCTTGGAATACAATTCTTTCAAGGATGGTGTGGAGGATTCTGTGGATCGTTGGTGATTGAATTCAACTAGAGCGTCAAGCGCGACCGTACACGCCTCTCTGATTTCTCTGTAGCGATTGGCTTCATTGGACAAGAGTGTGAGAAAAGTGTGTAATCGCTGCATCAAGTTTCGGGTTGGGAAATTCAAAAGTCAGCACTTTTTTTTTCAAAAGGGGCTTTGGTCTACCCCAAGAACTAATTCATTGAATCTAGAGGGATGAGAGGGGAGGAGGAGGAGGATAGAGTGTACGGTTGAGTGTTGTAGTGTTGGCCTTTATAATGGAGCAAGTCAACAAAGTAGTCTTTTACAATGAGACCAATAGCAATGCCCATACCAAGATAGAGGCTTAATAGTGCAGTTAGAATGCCTATGAGGGTATAGCGATGAGTTCCAAAGCGCATATATAGGCCAAATGGTGGGGCAAGGACTGCAAAGCATAGACAAACAAGGAACCAAAGATTTTTCATAAAGAGGATTTTACTTAGTTATATTCTCATTCAATTCCTCCTTTCCATCCAATGCCAGCTCAGGTGCTTCAGTAGCTTCAATCCATAGTCCATCTGGTAGGTGCTCCCTCTTACCCACCAGAAGTGTTGGATACTCTATAATAGTTTTGCCTATCAGTAATTGTTCTAGAGTCCATGTACCATTGGCCACAAAGTAAGTTGGGGTGGTCACAAATGCTTTTGGTAGCAGCACAATCCAGTCATCCACATCATCTGCTTCCACTTGACTCAATAGCCTATTCAACTGCCTATCCTGCTCCACATGATCCACTCTAATGCTCTTGAATGTGTCCTTGGCACTATATGCTCGAATCTCCACAGTCCACAACATCCTACACGCTTTTTTATCGTACCTTGATCGATTCTCATCATGTTTCTTCATCCCCACTTCCATTCTCGTCCAATTCAATTTGTACTTTTTCTTCAATAACCCCTTGACATGTGCTTGTGTACCGTGCTTGGCATCCATTGTACGCTGCCTTTTCGACCTTTCTGTTACTTGGGTCATCTCTGTAAGAAATTGCACGTCGTCAGCAAGTTGTGCGTCTGTGAATGCTGAAACTGAAACGAAATGGTTGATGGATCGTTTACCAGTACATTTGAACTGTGATTTGTGTAGAGTGCAGCATGGTAGACTACATGTGACGCGACTGCATCCAGGGCATTTGTATTTTGGTGGTGATGAGCACAAGACACACGCGTTGGAATCCATCTAAAAAAACGTTTTTTTTCATGAAGATATTGATTGTGATTTTGGCTATACTCTACCTGGTTGATGCTACTGCATGCCTCCCCCCCTTGATCTCCTCTGTATAACCGCTCTGTAGAAATGGATCGTGAATCAGAGGGTTCAGGAGGATGATTGGACACGATTAGGAGAAATCAACGTTGATACTTCCCTACAGCAAGCCGAGTTCAAGGCATCCACGCCATTTCAGCCCAGTGACCACGCACATACCTTTCAATTAGTCAAAGAGGGCGAAGATGCCTCCATGACCATCAAACGTCGATTACAACACGATATTGGGACCATTACACTCTTTCTCGACTCTCTTGGCAACATTTTCTCCTTTTCCATTGATGAAAAGGGATTGGAACACCAAAGGGCAGTACGCGTCAAATTATTACCACCACGCCAAGCCTCACCTCCCAAAATGACGGTAGACATGAAGGATAATCGTAAACCTCAAGAACAACAACAAGAAGCAGGCAGTTTCCTCTCACAATACTGGCATGTCATTGTGCCTATTTTGTTAGTCATGATGTTGACAAGTGCACCATCAGAGGAAGATAAGAAGGAGATTGCAGCTGCAAACAAGTAAACATTCCATGTCACTTGGTCTTTCTCTTTACTTTTTTAATTTTCCAAATATTGGACCAGTAATTGAGACGAATGATGAAGAGATCGAGGCCCATGGTGACTGCATCGCGTGCTAATGACATTTTAGAACCGTCCACTTCATGCCAATTCACTGTCACTTCAGCCACGGGGATATTGCACTTTTCCATAATAACAAAGAGTTCAATATCAAATATCCATCCATCCACATGAACGTTGGAAAAGACGCGTGCAGCTGCCTTTCTTGAAAACAGTTTGAACCCACATTGAGTGTCTTTGATGTAGCGAATACCAAATAAATGGACAAATGCGTGAAATCCATGCATGATAAAGTTACGAAGTGCCGATCTCTACAGAGGTTGATGTTGAAAGGGAGTGGCACGTTACCTTGACTACTGCATCCGTTCCCACCAAATGTGCTCGTGATCCAACCACTGCACCATAACCATCTTCATTCTGAACCTTGCTCAATCGATCTTCCAGCAATTTTAAATCAGAGAATCGAGTGGCACCATCAGCATCTGCAAAAATGACATTCTTACCATTTGCCCTAAGCATGCCCTGAGTCACTGCAGCACCCTTCCCCCTGTTCTCTTGCATGCGAATCACTCTAATGGTATCCAACTTACGATCAGTCGCTACCCAACTGGCCGTTTCACACGTCAAATCCTTGCTTCCATCATCCACAACAATTATCTCATATGAAAACGTTGAATTTGCCTTTTTACGCTTTTCCAAGAAATCAATCGCATCATTGAGCATTTGTGTAATACGCGTGGCTTCATTATAAGCGGGTACCACGACAGACAAGTCAACCGTCGCTGATTGATGAATAGAAACTGGCTCCACCTTTTTTGAATTGTAATTGATGAGGGATGGCGTAGGGCGTTTCTGGATTCTTTTACCCCAGTACATGAGGAATGCGACTAGTATCCCCAGTAATAATGCGATTACAGACGAGTAGATCATGTGAGGTGGAGAGAGAGAGAGGGTGAGGTGGAGATGAGTCGAAACAAAAAGGCCTTGCAGACTTCCTCTTTGAAACTCCATCCGTCAACATGGCAAGTCAACCATCATCACTCACACCCACCATCACCTGCATCCAATCGATCAGTGCATGCATCCATCTCACCTGTGGTGGATTCAATGAGAAAGCCAGTCAAATGAGCGGCATCTCGAACGGAATCCCATGTCATGAATTCCAATCCTCATCAGATTCAAAACGCGTCATCAACACGCCTCGATCGCGCTCCTCATCCCTTTCATCTCTCCCCTCCCCCAAGTCAACCATACTAATTCTTCACTAGGCTAGGGGACCACGTAAGCACTTGAAGCGATTGAACGCTCCAAAGCATTGGATGCTCGATAAATTGACTGGAACTTATGCTCCACGTCCATCTGCAGGTCCACACAAGCTCAGAGAATGCTTGCCTCTCATCATCTTTCTCCGCAACCGCTTAAAGTACGCCTTGAACAAGAAGGAAGTCCAATCCATCCTTATGCAAAGATTGGTCAAGGTTGATGGAAAGGCTCGCACGGACACCACTTACCCAACTGGCTTCATGGACGTCATCTCCATTGAAAAGACTGGTGAGAACTTCCGCCTTGTTTATGATACCAAGGGAAGATTCACCATTCACCGTATCACCAGCGAAGAAGCCAAGTACAAGCTTTGCAAGGTCAGAAAGGTTCAACTTGGTGCCAAGGGCATCCCTTTCATCGTTACCCATGATGGTCGTACCCTCCGTTACCCTGATCCAGCTGTCAAGGTCAACGATACCGTCAAGTTCGATTTGGATACTGGTAAGATGGCTGAATTCATCAAGTTTGAAGTTGGTAACGTTGCCATGATCACTGGTGGACGTAACTTGGGTCGTGTTGGTACCATCACTCACCGTGAAAAGCATGAAGGTGGTTTCGATATTGTCCACATCAAGGATGCCGCTGACAGACAATTCGCCACTCGTCTCACCAACGTGTTCGTCATTGGTGCTGGTGACAAGCCATGGATCAGTCTTCCACGTGGCAAGGGTATCAAGTTGACCATTGCTGAAGAAAGAGACAAGAGACGTGAAAAGATGTTGGCTGGACACTAATAAAAGAGAGGCAGCCTTCATTGTGTGTGTGTGTGTGTGTGCTCTTTTTTTTATTCCAGTTGCTGCTGCTGTTGCTGCTGCTTGTTTGCGGCTGCCAATTTACTTCCAATTTTATAAGAGGAAATCTTGTCCCAATCAATTTTGGTCTTGAACACTGGCAAATTTCTTCTCAATGCCTTGAACGTCGTCTCTGACAATTGCCTATAACTTGCATTCATCATCCTTTGAAACTCCAATTCGCTCTTTTTGATTTGAATGAGGACATGTTCAGCCAAATGTTCCACATCCTCCTCTTGTCCAACTTGTAATTGAAACGATTTCCCACTATCCAATGCCACATTACCCTCTTCATAATAATGAACATTGACATCACACCTGCCCTTCAACACTCCATCTCCAACCTCCACTTCCCAAACAGATTTCCAACGACCATTCCAATAATTAGAAGGATTGTACTTGTTGTTCACAATCAATACAACAATCTTGTCATCCTTGACCACAGTAGTACTCACCCCACCCTCATAATGATCCTCAATGTACTTGATCACTTGCTTATCCACTGCAACACGATAAGCATCCAATGGGTGCTCTTCAGCTTCCCAATCAAAAGTCTCTGTAATCTTTTGACGCATATGATCAAAATGGTGGATTTTAGCATGTCGCATATCAACGTACTTGTCACCACCCATGTGATTAAAATGGCTAATGATGGTGGTAGTATTTGGACCTTCACCAATGGTCACGAGGTTATCCATGTTGTATTGACGGAGTGTGGGTAAAATGTCTGTACGAAAAACTGTGTCGTTGTCAAAGAGGGTTCGAACGTCTAGAAAGGGGATGAAGGAATGAGAGGGGGGGGAGGAGGAATGTACCATTGAATACATCATCAATTTCACCTGGTGGACTATTGAGAAGGAATTGTGAAGCGAGCATCAATCGCTCATCAGGAACTGATGGTTCAACGATTTCACTAGATTCCTCCGCTGCGATGGACTCGTCTGCCACGACAGATTCCTCTGCCACGATGGATTCCTCTGGAGTAATGGTGTCCTCTACGACAGAGGTGTCTTCCACGAGGATGCTGTCGGTGGTGGTTGGATCTTGCATCAGATGATGACTTTGAGAATTTCTTGTGACTGCTTTTCTCATGTCCTCACCACGCAGAAGAATTGAAACTGATGTCATGAAATTGTGTGTGCACAACCTCCTTTAACCCTTTTTTGCCTAATCCACCCCCTCCTAGATTGATGTCCGATTATGAAGTCACACTAGTCAATGACAACATGCAAGCATGTCCACTCACTCAAACCTCTTCTCACCCCTTAGGAATTCTACGTTCGATTCAATGGACCTTCAGATACGCCCTATGCAGGAGGAGTGTGGAAAATCCACGTTGAATTACCTGACCAATACCCCTTCAAATCACCATCCATCGGGTTCATGAACCGCATCTTCCATCCCAATATTGATGAACTTTCAGGATCAGTCTGCCTGGATGTGATTAACCAGACTTGGTCACCCATGTTTGATATGATCAATATCTTTGAAGTATTCTTACCACAGTTATTGAGGTATCCTAATCCATCGGATCCGTTGAATGGGGAAGCTGCTGCGTTGATGATGCGTGATCCTACTGGATATGGAAACAAGATCAAGGAAAGTGTGAAATCGTATGCGTCAAAGGAAGCGATTGAGGCACAGGAAGAAGAGGAGGAATCGGATGATGATATGAGTTCGATTTCATCATTTAGTGATCATTCAGAGACGCAAGGGATGGAATTGTAGATAAATAATGATTTTTTGTTGTTTACAAACGTTGAAATTGAAAGCAGAGACTGTCAAACAAGTGCAAAGTGGAAAAATGATGGCCAATGTAGAGTATGTAGTACAGGAATTGGTAGAGTAAGGCTTTTGGATGAGAGTGTAGTGTGATCCTGGTTTGTAGGAATGCAGTGGATGCAGGGGCCACCATGGTGGATGTAAAACTGTCTCCAAGAGCATCATGTACACTCAGTGTTATTGATAATGGTCATGGAGTATATGAGGAGCATTTGGAGTGGATTGCGAGGCGACATTATACTACAAAGAGCGGTGGTGGTACATTTGGTAGAAAAGGTACCACTATATGCGCATTGTATGCATGTGTTGTAGGTGAAGCATTGAATAATCTGTGTACATTGGCACAGTATGTCATCATTCGAACACGTAAAAGGGATGAGCAAGTGGGCAAGGAGGTGACTTGTAATGATCAAGGCGAAATTGTAAACAAAAAATACATGGCCATGGTTGTGGGGACAAGTGTGCATGTGTATGGACTATTTCATCAATTGGCTGTACGTAGAAAGGTAAATGGTTGTTGTGGATGGACTGAAATGTTTAGTTGATGATGGAACAGTCTGCAGCACAGTTGAGAAAGGTTTGTGTCAACAGGCTGACTGGATATGCACTTGGACACCCTTCAATCCGATTCAGTGTACATTTGGATGACTACCATTGGAATTCATGTGCTCAAGGAGCGTCTAGCAGTGTTCCAAAAGTGTTGATGGATGTGTTTGGGTACAATCGTGCCATGTCATTGGTAGATGCCCATGTTGAGCAGGATGGGATGAGTGTGCATGTGTACAGCACAAATGTCAACCATCCAGTGGTGCAGAGTAGGTCCCATGACAAGTTGTACTTGTTGGTCAACCGACGTCCACTATCCGCCAATTGTGAACTTGCAGTGCAAATCAAGAGTAGATTGACCAAGGTGACGACAGTTCCCTTTGCAGTAGTGTATGTGAACTGTCCAGAACACGAGGTGGATGTGTATGTTGAACCAGACAAGACCAGTGCGATTATGGTGCATTCTGAGCGATTGTATGGAATGGTGGATAAGGCACTTGGAGAAATGTATCACCCTGCCAAGGAACAGGTTGCCAAAAGACCATTGACCCAGATACCAGCTTTCAAGGACAAGCAAACCACAAGACCAAGGGATCAACCAGTAATAGAGAAGCCTACGACAAGACTTTCTTTGGGACTTGGCCCTTCTAATGTTGCCTCCTCATACTCTGTTGCTGCTCCACATAGAATGATGTCGCCCAGTCCACGCAGAGGGATGCCATCCAGCCCAAACATGGCTGCTACTCCAAGTGTGACCTTGCCATTCCCTCCTATGAACAAAATCCTCCCTACTATCACCATGCCGTCTCCTCCTAGCTCTTTTGCTGCCATTCTACCTTCAGCCACTCAACCTACAAACCAAGTCACCATCTCCATCAATCCTGCCACTTTGGTTCCACTTGCACCCGTCACTCCTCCAACCACCCTCACCTTCATCCATCCCATCTTTAACCATGAATTCACCCTCAATATTCTTCATCCAGATATTGTCATCACCTGTCCTTCCAATCCAGACAACATGCTCATCATTGGCCAACTCCCACTCAATTAAATTTCTCCTTCCTCCAATTCTTCAGATTCGTTTTCTCCACTCTTTTCAGGATAACTTGGTTGATACGTGCTTCTTGCAGAATGGCGATGCTGTGATTGCGAGTAATAATCCGAATAGCCTCTTGGATAATGTTGCTCCTCCCTTGAGTAATCGTACCCCCGATAATACGTTTGTGAATGATTGTACCGCTCATACCTTGAATAATAATCGTCATAGTAGTCATATCGACTTTGGTCATAATAGCGTCGATCATAGTCGCGTGATCTGTATCCATAATAGCGGTCATCCACTTGCTGCTGCTGCTGCTGTCTATCTTCGTATCGTGTAGCAGGTCGTGTCTGGTAATGATGATGGCGTATGGGTCTCTCTTCACCTACAGCTGATGCTTGTCGTACTGGCTCTGGTGCTGATGGTGCTAGTGGCTGAACCTGCTCTTCCATCACAAGTTCCTCTTCCACCTCCATCACTTCCACTTGCTTGACACTCTTCTGCTCTTGAATAATTGCATCAATCTCACCCTCTGGAATCTGATTCTCTTTCAACAAATGCCTTGCTATCCCTTCAATTTCACCATGAAATTCATCCATCAACTCGTTTGAAACATGCTTGACCAACATCTTTTCCAATTCATCAAATACACCATCACGAACCATCCTTCCCATAACATTCTGAGTAAATTCTGCACGACTTTTGTACCCCAATGACGCGTCTTGTTGCACATAATCTGTTAAAAGATGATGAATCTTGGATTTGCACTCTTCACCATCTGCCTAAAAAAAGAGTTAAACGTGAGGCAAGATGATGTGCTGAGGAGGTGAAATTGGAGTAAATGTGCTTGCGCATCTTGTCAAAACAGTCGATTGTTTTAAATCGTTGGACGATTAATTCACTTGTCAGATTCATTTTGAGAAGAAATTTTGGACAGGATGGAGTCGAGGTAGGCGCCTTGTTTATCCAGTATGTCCATGATGGTCGGTTGACCTGATTGGTTATCGAGCACGCCTACAACTGTAGACTAGGACAAGTGAAAAAGTGTAAACAAAAGAGTCATACGCATTTAGCCATCAAATGATGCAGTTCTGCTAATTGGGAAATCATCTAGACGAATAAAGGTGGAAGGGTAGTGTGGCATACGTGTTCTACTTGCTCATCTGCACTGCTCATCTCGTAAAAATCTCTTTTTTCAAAAAGAATTGCATAACGCGTCAAAAATGTCATCCAGGAAGCTCATCTTTTCAGGAATCCAACCTACAGGATACCCCCATTTGGGCAACTTGATTGGCACGTTATCCAATTGGAAAGAGCTCCAAACCACCAACACTGTTCTATTCTCAATTGTCAACTTGCATGCACTCACCATACGCGTTGAACCCTCCATACTACGTAGAAACACAATAGCCATGACCAAATCACTCTTGGCAATCGGAATCCATCCTCACAATCTCTTTATTCAAAGTACAGTTCCACAACATGCTCAACTTGCCTGGTTATTAGCGTGTAAAACGCCCATTGGATGGTTGAATCGCATGACACAGTGGAAGACAAAGTCAGCAGGAGGTGACCATTTGACTGGATTGTACACGTATCCAATCCTGCAAGCAGCAGATATTCTCCTGTACAATGCTACTCATGTTCCTATTGGCGATGATCAGAAACAACACTTGGAATTAGCGCGAGACTGTGCTCAACTGTTTAACCGTGCATATGGTCAGCATGTGTTTAATGTACCTGAGCCCATGATGAATGAATTTGGAAGAATCATGTCATTGAGGAATCCTGAGAACAAGATGAGCAAATCTGATGTTGTGGATGGGTCAAGGATTAATGTGGTGGATGGAAGGGATGTGGTGGAGGCAAAGGTAAGGAAAGCAGTGACAGATTCAAGGGATGAGCCTTTGTCTGTTGGATTGGAGGCACGGCCTGGATTGCTGAATTTAGTCAATATTGTGGCTGCATTGCAAGGGAGTACAAGAGAGCAAGTCGTGGATATGTTGGGTGACTGTTCTGCATCTGCACTAAAGAGTCAGGTCGCCACCATTATCAATGAGCATTTAGAACCACTTCGACAACGATTGAGTGAATTGGATAGTGAAGAGGAGCGTGTAGGAGATGGTTGGATTGAACGAGTGCTGGAACAAGGCACTGCAAGGGCACAGGACATGGCCAGTACTCATTTGAAAGAGATTGAATTCATCATTGGGCTTAAATGAGCAGTCACAAAACCTTTCCTTCCAAAATGGACACTTTTCATCCAACTCTTGTAGACCACGCTCCAACCATCCTCACCTCCATCCTCATCTTTCACATCATATTCATCATTTCACCACCAATTTCTAGTACCATTTTGCCAAAGGTCAAACAATTATCCCACCATGACCAACTTCAGTGGGGTATCCACACAGTCAGCCTCGTCCATTGCCTCTACGCCCTCTACATGGTCCACACTGTCCTTCTCAACAATCCCACACTCCGCCTTGACAAAGTATTTGGATACGACTACACTGCAGCACAAGCAGTCTCTGTATCAGTTGGATATTTCCTATGGGACGCGTACATTAGCCTCAAACATGATGGACTGGCCTTTGCACTCCATGGCATCGCATGTTCACTCGTGTTTTTTAACGTGTTACGGCCCTTTGTGCTATACTTTGCAGGCTCCTTTCTATTTTATGAACTATCAACACCATTCCTTAATTTGATGTGGTTCATGGACAAATTGGGATACGATGGAACACCAATGCATACATTCACTGGCATCCTCTTCTTGGTCACATTTGTTTATGCAAGGCTGTATAGTGGATTTTATGCAACAATTGAGTTCTTTGATGCCATGTGGATGGTACGTGACCGCATTCCAGACTGGATTTACTACTTGTACACTGCATCCAATCTGCTCTTGAATGGCCTCAATGTGTTTTGGTTTGGAGTCATACTGAATACAGTGAGACAAAAGTTGAAACAGGAGTGAGTGTATTTAATAAAGTGCCATACCAACTAAAAGAGCAGTTGCACAGGTGATACTAGTGACTAATTTGGATGATGTGGATGAAAATGGGTCACCGAAACCAGGTGCAGTGGCTTGTGGATTAGTAGGACGCCGACCATCACTGCTGATAATTTGTTTTGGTGCTGATTCAGTGGAATTGTCTGTCGTTGTGCTATTGTTACGAGTGGTAGGTGTAGTTGTATTGGTGCTGGTGTTGTTGTTATTTTGAGCAAGGATGTATCCTGCTAGGGTGAGGAATACAATGGATGTGCGCATGATGGATCTAAAATTAACTCTTGAAATGAAATTTGTAGGAATCGTCCTTGCCTTGATGGCATACAGCGGCACTGCTTCACCTTTACTTGGTAAATACACTCGCGTACATTATGAGACTTTTGCACCTGCGATCCGTGCCAAGATGGCCAATTTGGAGACACAGGCACGCGCCATAATCAATGAAATCGTGCCTGATTCTGACAAGAACCCAGCTACACCATTTAGACAGGTTTTTTTGGAATATGCCGTGCATCAGGTGCTTGGCAAGTTTGATCCAAAAATCCCTCAAAAGGATTTGATGGATAAGCAGCTCACCTTGTCCAGATTGCTTTTGCGCAATGGACTTGCTGGGAAGCAGGATGAGATCTTCAAGAAAGCTGATAAAGTGGATGAAAAGTTGGTGACGGCCTTGATGAATGCTATTTTGGTGGTTTAAGGGATGATTTAGAGATGTGAGCGATAAATGCTTCACTTTTTTTCAAAACTCATTTGCACCATCGACATGATCCACAGTGGATGCATCCAAGTCCACTTGGTACTGTTTGTACATGAGCAATTTGAACGCCTTGCTAATTTGATTGGCACGCCTTGGATCCCTTGTGAAAACGCGCAAGGTAGTCTCGTTAAAGTGTTGAGGCATGAGCAAACTAATCTGTTCTTTTGGAATGTGGAATGCAGTTGAATCCTGTCTACTGAAGAACTTGATTCGGTCCACTGGATTCTTATCTTGAGCACCAAAGTTGATAGTCAGCCATTCCACAATAATGTCATTAGCAACAGCGGGTGTCGAGTTGTCAGAATCTGGTGCACTGTGAACCGCAATGTTGGCTTCATTCACATAATCCTTGGTGATGATGTGCTTCAAATGACGTGGAATAACGTACTCTTGGACAACTTTGTAGAGTTGACGCTTTCTAATTCTCTTGATCAGGTCACGGGATGCTTTCAATTCCTCTGATTTGGAGTATTCAATGTCTTTGAACACACAATCCGTCAAACGTGCATAGTCTTCAGCATTGTCAATGGCACTGGACAGGTTAAGGACTGGATCAGCTGCCATCAATGCATCCACAACCATGTACTCTACGGCCTCTGCGACACGATGCGTGTAAATGCGCTTGAATAAACTGTAACGAGTAGAAAAGAGTTGGTACACATTGTAACTCTCCTTGTGGTAATAACAAATCTGGTTATCCAATACGCGTGAATAATTCATGAGACGCTTGATATCATAGGAACTGGGTTCACCCAATGCATGACAGTCGCGTGCAATGTAATCAAACTTGTCTACATCCACTCCATTTCTCTTATTGGCCACAATGTCGAATAAAAATGCCTTTCCATCGCGTTTGATGGTTGCATTTCCACTAATGAGTTCTTTGATGAACTTTAATTCATCTTGTTCAAGGTCAATTCCGTTTGTGTCCACCAGATTATCCACCATCATTTCAGAGGCTTGTTCATGGGTCCATTGAATGTCTGGACGTGCACGCGGGATAAAAGTATAGTCAAAAACGTGACTAAATGGTCCATGGCCTAAATCATGGCATAATCCTGCTATTTTGATACATCTGACGTCACTTTCATTGATGTCAAGCTCTGGTTGCTGCTGTTGGAAACGAGTGACGAGTTGACCAGAGAGATGACAGACGCCAAGGGAATGTTCGAATCGATTGTGTGAGGCTGTTGGGAAAACATAGTAAAGGACACCAAGTTGCTTGAGGTCGCGTAATCTTTGGAATTGAGGTGTATCAATGATGTTCATGCAAATCTCATCCAATTGAATGTAGCCCTATGGAAAAATGTCAGGGATGGCAGGAGGGAGCAGTGTACGTGGATGGGATCACGAAAGATTTTTGCAAAAGATGAAGTCATACTGTGGACGTGTTGAAAAAAGTAAACAAAAGTTAAATTGAGATGGAAGAGTTCTCAGGTGCGCCTTTCCGGCCAAATTACTCGGAAAAACGGACAATCTCTTCAGGGACATATGTGAATGATTGACAAGACGAATAATCCAAAAGGGAAGGACATTGTCACTCAACACTACTTGACACATTTAAAACGTCCCTTCAACTTAGATGTAACTTTTGATGAACGTTTTAGCCTCTTCCTTCACACCATTCACACCACAAATTCAATCAAAGAGAGTGTGCCAAGCGAGCGTAACGATGTCTGTAAAATTCCATTTTTTCCCACATTTCCACCATCTTCAACAGCAATGAGCATCTATGCCGTACGATCAGCAGATCGTGAGAAAGCAGAATCAGAATTAGCACAAAACATTAAAAAGGCCACATTGGCAGAAGAAACAGCCCCCAAACAAAAACACGTACGAGGCAAGTAGTACTGTATGCGCCACGATTAATCAATTTAGCATGTGTGGTTTATACTTGGGATCACAAGACATCAGCCTCCATCTGGTCAGGAATGAAGGTTCAGCCACTCCACTCAGATGAAGTGGCTGCCTGGAAAGCTCTCATCACCCTTCACAAGGTGATTCGCAGTGGACACCCCAACGTCCTTAAAGAAGCCATGCGTGAAACAGGGTTCCTTGAAAGCCTTTCTCGTTCTGTCAGTGGTGACGGTGTACGTGGATACGGTCAATTGATACGCACTTATGTCAACTTTATCCTTGCTAAATTGGAGTATCATTCCCTTCATCCAGAGTTCAATGGAACATTCGAGTATGAAGATTACATTTCACTCAAGGGCACAGATGACCCTAATGAAGGTTACGAGACCATCATGGATCTCATGGTATTGCAGGACAAGGTGGATTCGTTTCAAAAGTTGATTTTCAAGCACTTTAGACCATCTTCCAACAATGAATGTCGTATTGCTGCCCTTGTTCCTTTGGTGGAAGAAAGCTATGGAATTTACAAGTTCATTATGAGCATGTTGATTGCTATGCACAAGGTTACGAATCAAGCGGATGCATTGGCACCTTTGAGGCAGCGTTTTAATGCACAACATTATGCACTGCTCAAATTCTATTACGAGTGTGCTAATCTCAAGTATTTGACTTCATTGATTACGGTGCCAAAGTTGCCTCAAGATCCACCAAATTTGATGGGTGGAAGTGCATCCACTGCCCTTGTACCAGCACGCAGACCATCTCCACCACGTGAACGCACACCAGTCAGACGCTCACCTTCTCCTGAACCTGAAGCCTTGAATACTTCATGGATGGATGAACAACAAAGGCAGTTGGTGTTGCAGCGTCAGCAATTTGAATTCCAACAACAGCAAGAACAGCAACGTTTACTTTTATTGCAACAGCAACAAGAGCAACAACGTCTTGCACAACAACGTGAGTTTGAAGAAATGAGACGCATGCAGTTGGAAAGAGAACGTCTTGCACAAGAAGCCCTTATGCGTGAACAGATGGCCAGGCAACAACAAGGTCGTTCTGTGGAATTTGAACAGGAATTGTTGCGCATGCGTGGTCAAGCAGAACGTGATCGCCTCACCATTGAACAGTATGATAGACGCATCAGACAGTTGGAGGGTGAATTGAGTCAATTGAATCTCAACAATCAAGCACGTGACAACAGCAAGGATGCTTTGATCAAATCACTTCAAGATCAAATTGCCATGTGGAAGGCAAAGTACGAACAATTGGCTAAATTGTATCAACAATTGCGCAAAGAGCATCTTGAACTCCTCAACCAATTCCAAAGCTCTCAAGATAAGGTGAGAATGGCTGAGGAATCCATCCAACGTGTGGAAAAGATGCAGGCAGACATGCGCTCAAAGAACATGCAACTTGCAGATATGATTCGTGAACGCGATCAAATCAAGAATGAATTGGAGCGTTACAAGAATTCCCGTAATGAAGAATTGGCCAGAATGAAACAGGAATTGATGGAAGCCAATGCGCGTGTCTCAGAGTTGGGTAAGAACAAGAGTGCTGAAATGGGTGTCTTGTTGGAGCGATTTGCAAAGGAAAAAGAGGAATTGGAACAAATGTTGGAGGCAAGGCAGCGTATGATTGATCAATTGATGAACCAATTGGACATCAAGAAGGGTGATTTGGATAGAATGTTGGCAGAGAAGGATGAGGAAATTGCTATCCTTCAATTAGGAATGGATCAAAGTTTGATGGCATTGAACAATGTGCAGCAATCCACTCAAGACAACTCCAAGGAATTACAGGCACAGTTGGAGAGGCTTCGTGCAGAACAATTGGCCAAACTCAACCGTATCCTTGACTCCATTCTTGTGAATTGTATTACCAAAGTCGATGAAAGCATTTATGAATTGGAATCTCCCTCTCATATGGGCAACTTGACAGCCACACCTGAATACGCTCTTCAAATGGTTGAAAAGACCAATGATGCCAGTACTGACTTTGCCATTGCTTACACGAGGTACTTGGAGGGTGGAAGTGATCAAACAGCCGTCATTAATACTGCCAGCAATTTTGCACAAGCCATCTCTCAATTACTCCATAATACCAAGGGTGTTGCACGCCTTGCTGCTGACGATGACATGGTGGACACCCTCTCAGGTACTGCAAAGTCTTGTGCTGACAGTTCTCAAAAGTTCTTTACCAAAATGATATCCAACAACATTCATGCCATTCCAGCTGCTCATCGTGCGGGCGTGGTGGCTGACTCTAATCGTGATATGACGGAGAAGCTCGCCAAACTCACTGCCCTCACCGAATCCCTCATTCCACAACAAGCTGAACAAGTGGCCACCATGACAGGTGATATTGCAGATATGGTTGAGAATGAAATGATGAATGCAGCTCGTATCATTGAAGAAGCAGCAGCTCGTCTTGCTGCCATGATGAATCGTCCCCTGCTCACCGTTCACTCTGCCATCCTTGATTCTGCAATGGCCATGACCAATGCTATTGCTCATCTCATCAAATGTGCTACAGCCAGTCAACAAGAAATTGTTGCTCATGGCAAAGGAAGAAGTACCAATGCTGAATTCTACAAACGCAACAATCGTTGGACAGAAGGTCTCATCTCTGCTGCAAAAGCAGTTGCCATGGCCACCAATCTCCTTGTAGAAACAGCTGATGGTGTTATCACTGGCACTCATGACTTTGAACAACTGATTGTTGCTTCCAATGAAGTAGCGGCTGCCACAGCTCAACTTGTGGCAGCATCTCGTGTCAAGGCAGTCACCATGTCTAAAACTCAAGACAATCTTGAAGATGCAGCCAAAGCAGTCAATGCAGCCGCTCGTGCTCTCGTCAAGGCAGTCAAGGCCATTGCAGCACGTGAAATGGAAGATAAAGAACGTCTCAACATTGGAGAAATGTCCACCATTGAATTCAAACGCAAGGAAATGGAAAAACAAGTGGAAATTCTCAAATTGGAAAAAGAACTCTCAGTTGCTCGTAAAATGCTTGGAGAAATCCGTCGTCTTGGGTACCATGATGAAGAAGGTGCCATTTAATACACACATTATTCCTCTGATGATTCTACAACGCCATCACGTACAATCAAGTGTCGATTATCCTTCAATGTGACCGTCTCTCCCTTTTCACGCATTAAATCTTGTATCGTGACGCGTTCATCTCGAAACCATCCCAAATGATCAGCAATAAGGTGTAGATTGGAACATCCATCACACCTAATGAGCACCACACCATGATTATAAGAATGTTTTGACATGAATTTAGATTGTTGATGGTCACATACTTTACAAGTAAATGCAATCATCATCTTGGCCTGCTGTGGTTCAATAGATGGGGTGTTGCTATACCACCGCCTCTGCAGTACCCATCGAGTGGGCCTCTGTCGTGGAATCAACCTTGGAATCAATCTCAGAAATGTCATTATCCACAGACATCATTACACTTCAAGACCACTATTTATACACACATTTTCACCCCTATCAGATCCTCTTTCCACCAACAGAATAAAACGTAATGCTCCCACTCGTCCTCGACCTCCCACTGCTCTCCTCAAATGTCCTACACATATCGTAAGGAGGAGCATACAAATGCAATGAAACTGCAGGTTGAGTCAAGCTTGGGTTTCCAACACGATGCAATCCCACCTTGTCATGAATATAAGTCACTTGGTTCACTCCGAGCACTGTACGCTGCATCACCTGCATGGGCAATTCATATACTTCATCCTCCTCTTCTTCAATAGTACAATGATCTTCTTCAGGCCATGAATACTGTGTTTCAACCAACTGACCAGCCAACATTTTCATCATACAGTGGGAATTTGAGTGGTCGTGTATGGGAGATTGTTGGGTTTGGCCCCAACAGAGGAGGATGAGGTTAAAGTGTCCATTACCATTGTCGATTAGATTACGAGTGTACCTGTGTCTGTCATAGTATGCGTAATGTGACCAATCGGATTGGTTGGACTGGTATGCTTCCATTATGCTTTGGAGCCGAGCGACGTCTACTTGATCAATTGTGAGAGATTGGAATTCGTATTTGAGAATGTGGACGAGGTCGTCGAGTGATGTTGGGATTGGGATGGATGTGTCTGTTGGTTGAATAGTTGTTAGGCATCTGCAGGGTTGTGATGAGCAACAACAAGCTGAACTATGTGGTGACATTTTTAGATGACGCCTTTTTCAGTGGAGTGGGGAAAGTAGAATTTTTTTCTTTTTTTTTCTCAAAAAAAAATCCACTTGCTAAAAAGATCTAAAGAGAGAAATGACGCGTGTAAGACGAAAACGAGTCCATACAGAAAAGAAACACGAGAAAAAATTACATCGTACGCGCCGACGTACCAAAGATCTTGATCAAATTCACCAGGATTTAGCAAATAAGGATAAATGGGTACAACAAGCACTCGATTCAGAATTACCTGGTATGGGACAGTTTTATTGTGTTGAATGCGCAAAGTACTGCATCAATCAAACGGCATTAGAAACGCACCAAGCCTCCAAACTACACAAAAAGAGATTAAAGGATCTCAAGGATGGTCCCTATACTCAAGCAGATGCAGAAGCAGCCATTGGCCTCGCTACAGAGAACAAACGGACGACAACCAGCATGGATACAGCCTCCTAACCCTCCCTCTCTCCCCCACTGAAACTCACTCATTCTGACAATCAGCCTCACAAATCCATAGCACAATCGGAATAAAACACAATGATTCCATTGGCTCATTTTATCTAAACCTTGGAAGGATACAACATCACACGAACAGTAGATCCAAAGCACTTTGCAGGAAGATTCTTGCTAAACTTTGCTCTGACGGCACCGTTAGCACCATGAGGTCTGGTCACTCGTCCCCAAATCACACGGAACTTTGAACCTTCCTTGATTTTAAGGGCCTTGTAGACATAGGCAACACGTTTGCCAAGATAAAAGGTGGCATCTTCCTTTGTGTTGACGTTCTCAATGTGAACGAGGGCGGTATGAGGTCTTTGGTTACGCTTTCCGCGCTTGAATCCAGTGACGCGTCCTTTGGAGTAGAGTCTAATTGTGTGATTAGTGAGTGAATGGGTGATGGAGGGGGAGGAATTTGTGAGATTTGAGGATTGTGATGATCAAGATGTGTTGAGATGGTGAGATTGGCCATGGGGATCTGTCTGGTATCCAGTGTAGGTGAATGTGGTGAGATGGATGCATGCGGATACGAACGCACCTGGTGGATGTCATGTTGTGTCGTTGAGGTGACTGGGTTATCCTGTGAACCTGTGACGAAGGGAGGTTTCGCAGTCTGTAGCTTTTGTTTAGTTGTTTACCTCGATGGTACAGAGCTGTTAGGAGGAGTAGTGGCGAGATGAGAGAAGCAGGGGTAGGGGAAGAGGCAGTGGATAAGGGGGATGGTAGGAGAGGCAGAGGTGGGAGGGGGTTGGAGACTGAGTGATTATGCACTACATACTCTATATGTTTACACATTTCCTCATCTACTAGTACTCTATATCCCTACCCTCCCCCTCCTAGTACCACTTTATCCATTCCACAGTCAGAGTATCACATAATTTTTCTTACAATTCATCATGGCATCAATTTCCACTTGATCTCCCTCACATTTCTAGGCCAACAAATCCTCCAAAAAACTAGCATCAGAAAACACACGTATCCTATCCAATCTCCGTTACGGCTACCTCATCATCAATCTCTTTTTCCTAATCTACCGCGTTTACTTCAACTTTGACACATTTACAACTAGGCATATTATCCTCTACACATCAACCCTCGGCATCACACTCGCCATTTATCGTCAATTAGCATCCATGGCACGCGTAATTTATGAAGTGGATGGCCGTACAATTCGTTCAGCAGGTGACGATTTAATGCAACAAGGTCTAACTTCTTATATGTTTGATGTGGTTTATGTGACGTGGATGGTCCATGTTGGTGTTGCCCTTGTTTCTGATCGTGTGTGGTGGTTATGGAGTGTGATTCCTTTATTTGCAATTTACAAGATTACAAGTTTGGTGTTTTTTGCAAGGGGAATGTTGGGGGGACAACAACAACAGCCTGAACAACCTCAATTGTCCAATACGCAAATCAAGAAACAAAAGAGAATGAATAAATGAGTGGGTTATTGTTTGATGGTTGCTGCGTAGTTTAGGACTGCTTGTTTTGGACATGTTGTACGGTTGAAGGATACAAAAAAGGAGGTAGTGGAAGGTGTGTCCATGCTAACGATTTGCTGGTGGTCACTTGTCCAAATGTGGTTGGTGGATTTGAACTCTTCTCTGTCCAATACGCGTGCAAACGCACTTGCAACCAATCCATTTCCATTGTAATACTCTTGTTCTTCTTGAACTGCTAATAGGAGCCTCCTACTTGCATCTGTGCTCTTGATCAACATCATATTGGTCAGTATCTGATCTCCATGCTTCAAATAAAATCCATTTGCATTTTTGAATTGATCACCCAATTCCTTTTCAAGTGATTGCCACAATTCCTCAATCCTCTTGTCACCGTCTCGAATCAACGTGGAATCATCTGTCCAGAGTATCCAGTCATACAAGGGCAGGATCTTTTCAAATACATCCACCATGCCCCACACTGTATCCCTTTGCTTGAACTTGGTCTGTTCCACAAACTCCTCTGAACGTGCAATAAATGAATAGCCATTCTTGGAAGCATAACGACGCTTCAAAAGTGCTGTAATGGGAGATGCGTCCTTCATGCAATCATCCAAAGTGAGTAAATTGGAAGTAATGAGTGCCACATTCACATCTCTGGACGTTGGTACACAAGTAATCACACCAGTCACGTTAATCTTGGTCTGAATGGCCTGCAATTCATCAGATAAATAAGCATGTGTAATGCCCATTGTGTTCTTTACATTTACATGAGTAATACTGTTTTGCCATTTGTGTACACGTGCATCCGATAACAATACAATGCGAGTGGAATCCGATTGGGTCATCCAGAGTGTTTGCATAAAGTTATTAGTGGTTGAATTACGCGTCAATGTGAGGTAATTGGCTTGGATTGCATTGATGGATTTGTTTCCATAAATAAAAAAGGAAGGCGACATGTCATCAAAGTCACCAAGGACCATGCGTGCCTTTTCATCGGTGTTGAGTGTGCGTCCATCCACAGTATTCGTGTGCAATTCGTCCCTGTACTTGTTGACATGGATGATGGAGTACACGTCTTGTTGGATGAGGTGATCGTAAGTGGCATTGAGTTTGGATACCCAGTCAAAGATGGAGAGTTGAAGGTGCCATGGTGAGGCTGCATTGAGCGTGACGATATCTCCAAATTCAATTTGTTCTGCTTCAAAGAGCAATGCATCGATGGATGAAGCTGAGGATGGATTGATGATGAATTTGTAAAAGACTTGGCCATTTGCTTGCATACATGGCCGAGTATTGGAGTGAAGGGAGAGAAAGTCACGTCGAAGGAGATGACGACGTTCAACATCTTGAACAGAACAAGTGATGAGGAGTAAAACGTCATAGTGACCACTTGGAAGCACTGGATTGAACTGTGGTAGGGATGGTGGTGGCGGTGGTGGTGGTGGCGTAGGTACAGTTGTGGAGGTCAAAGCCTTGACCAATCGTTCTTCTGCAGAGAAATCATCTTCTGATGGTGGTGGTGGTGATGAGGTGATGGTAACAGGTACAGCAGCATCAGCAGAATCAGGTGCCTTGTGATTCCAATGAGCAATCAAAATAAACACAGTGATGAGGAGGATGAGGATAAAGAAAAGTCGACGATCTCGCAAGATGGACATTTTTTTGTGTTATCCAAGTGTGACGCGACTTGCGACTGTCTTTGGCCCAGTTCCTGATTGCATGTTGGCCTCTCTGCCCCCATGAAACTCTTCATAAATGGCTTGAAAGCGCCTAAATTCTACACTTTTGAGACTAGGAACCATTTCTTCCTTTGCACGGTGCAATTGATGTTGACCAAGGACAATCTTGGCTCTTTCCTTTTTAGTGGGTTGCTGCACTTGCCTGTTGTCTTGTAGTGACTCCAAAACATTCTTGAGTATTATATCCTTACTGGATAACGTCGCTGTGACCTCACTACTCGTCAATGTAAGGTCATTGAGCGATTCATGAACAGCCAACAAATGAGCATTGTGCAGTAATGCCTGTAAATCTGCACCACAATAACCAGTCGTAATGGATGCAAGTTCCTTTAGATCAACATCATCACTCAAATGAACCTTGCCACTTGTTGCCTGTAAGATTTCCAACCGTTCTTGTTCATTTGGCATATCACAAAACAGTGACTTGTCCAATCGGCCAGGTCTGAGGAGTGCAGGATCAATCAAATCAGGTCGACTGGTAGCTGCAAGCACATAGACGCCTTCTAAACCTTCTGCACCATCCATTTGAGTGAGCAATTGATTCACTACTCTGTCCGTCACTCCAGTGGAATCATGACCACGTCTTGGTGCAATAGAGTCGAATTCATCAAAGAAGAGGATGCAAGGACGAGCAGCAGTTGCACGTTCAAACAAGTCACGAACAGATTTTTCACTAGCACCAATGTACTTGTTGAGTAATTCAGGGCCTTTGATGGATAAAAAGTTAAGGCCACACTCTTTAGCAACTGCTGATGCAATGAGCGTTTTACCACAACCAGGATAACCATAGAGAAGGAGACCAGACCTAAGACGCAAAGGTGCACTGTTGAAGATACGAGCATAACGAGTGGGCCATTCAAGGGTTTCTAGGAGGATGCGTTTGACTTGTTGCATTCCACCAATATCCTTCCATTCAACAGTGGATGAAGTGAGCGTGATGCCAGTCAAAGTGGAAGGTGTAAAGTTGATGAGTGACTGAATGAGATCTTGTTGGATGAGGTGGATGGATGGTGATGGGGTGGTTGCTAGTCGGATACGCATCATACTGATGGCACGTTGTACAAGGATTTTCATGTCTGCAGGAAAATATCCATCAATCTGCCTGCTGATGGCACTGAGATCTATGTGATGAGTGTCCAATCCCATGGACTGAATAAACGATTCCATCAAGCGAGCACGTTCATCCAGAGATGGTGAAGTGAGATGAAGGACCTGTGTAAAAAAGTGCTTTTGAAGCAAAGTCGCATGAATGCTGTCCCTGGAAACACTAGATGCAATCGTATGGATGCCATAATGAGTGGATAGACTGGTGGTGATGTGAAGGAACAATTCGGCCAATTGAATGATTCGTGTGCCATCAATGTGTTCTACAACTGCTGATACCAATTGATCCAAATCATCCACCATTATGACGGCAGGATAACGCAAGACTGCTTCATGGTAAGCTGCAGTCAATTTTTCATTGACTATGCTTAGGCGTTCTTGAGCGAGGGAGATAGCATCCACATGAATGACACTAATGTTGTGAGATTGGAGAAACATTGCTAAATTATTCAACATGAAAGTTTTGCCTGATCCATGAGCACCAGTAATGAGCACATTCAATCGTGCATTCTTGAGGTGCATAGGAACATGTAATTCATGTAAAAGGAGCGATTGGATGGGTGCCAAGAGAGGCACTAGCGGACACTCTACCCTTTTCACTGGTTTCCCATCAACTTGTTTAGTAATTGTCCATTCAATGGGATCGTTCTGGTCCACCACAAGGAAACTGACTGATTCATCATCCACAAGAATAGTCTGCACTACCACAGGATCCTGTCTGTTTAAATTCATACCAACTGATAGCAAGAGTCTTTTGCGTTGGTTCACCATGGATGTGAGCTGCTGTGGTTTCAGATGAGAACCACAAGTGACTTGCACCACCACAGATTTACCCTTTTTAGGTACAGGAACAATTCCAACACGTACCAAGATTCCAATCATCCATTCAAAACACTCCAATAGTGCCGTATTCACCACAAGTGATCCAACAGGTGCCTTTGTATCACAACTTGCTATTACATGCGCTACATTCCACACGATTCCATTCACAGACAATCCATCCAACTTCACCATAAATTCACCATCTCCCTCCCTTCCGTCTGATGGATGCATCCTACACGCAGGCTCATCACCCTTGATCATCTCATCATCATACATGACCCTCAACGTACATCTCCACTCCACACTTTCCTCACCACCACCACTACCGACCTTCTTTCTCTGCTTTGGTGCAACAATAATCTCTGAATTGCCATCCAACTTTCCCACAACAACACCAGGCTCCAATAACGTCACTTTCAAATGCAAACACGCTTGCAACGCCCATACAACCAACACTTGATCCTGAAACACAATTCTTACTTGCTTCAATAAATGCTGTTCTAAAAACTCTGCATTCAATTCCTACACACCCATATATGCGCATTAAATGTGTTCAACTTGCAGTGATTTCCCAATCATTTTCATCCAATGGTTCAACGAATAGTCGGTCGATTGTTTCCTTTATGGGATGAATGAGGATTTGAACCTGTTGTGAATTGTATAGACCTTGAGATGATGCAAATAGGGCATCCATTTCAAGTGTGTAGGGATCTTTGGAGGAAGAAGATAAGCCTGACCAACCCACTGTGCAAACATGATGATTGTTGACGCGACATTCAATTGCAATTGTTTCTGGTGTCTAAATGGACCCAATGAGAGAGAGGGGGAGAGAGATGGCCGTACTGCATTGGAAGAGTAGAGTGCTTCCGTCCATAATCGTGGTAGATTAACAAAACAAGTCTTGAGTGGCACAAATTGTATGGTGGCTGAACCTGTAATCATTTTTATGAGAGAGGAAACAATTTTTGTATTACGTAATCAACAATCCTATGTACACACGCAAATACAATCCCATTCAACCAGCTTATCTCACAAGTTCTCTATACTTCTTTCTCAAATCCAAAGAACGTTGTCTGTAATGCGCAACTACAATCGAAGACTCATTCTTCCACATTCTACCCAATAACCTTGAAATGTCCTGCGTGGATAGACTGGGATTCTTTGCAACGACACTATCTTGCTTTTCCAACCGATAAAGAAAGAATGCGTTTGGTGGTTTTCGAACCCTGCTGTTCTTTGAGTTCTTTTTGTATGGGTGTTTTCTGATTGGTGCGTAGACGTATTCTTTGACTTGTGGCTGGCTTTCTTCATCATCGCTGCTTAGTGGTTGAAGTGGGAACTGGTACGAGTTGGTACGAGTGGTTGAGGGGGACATGTATGAGAATGGTGTCATGGTAACTGGATCCACCAAAAGTTTACCGTCTGGTTTTGGGAGGAGTAAGGACAGTACGAATGGCAGGACGTCTGATTCAGAGGGTGCGGGTGGTAGGACTGGTGGTGGTTGTAGGCCTTTTTGAGGCAAGGGCCATGAAAAGGTGCCCATTTCGTACCCAGGTGGTGAGGGATACTGCAACGTTGTACTTGCTGTGGTGGTGGTTGTTGGGAGTGGGTTACAACGAGTTGGCGGTGAGGGATAAAGTTGTCGTTGGCAGTGCACGTCTACTCCATCCAGAGGTTGGTCCATCGTAGAAAAGAGAAACGAGGAGGAGGAATGTGGTGAGGGAATGACGCTAGGAGGAGTGATTGGAGTAGTGTAAATTGGAGGAGGACGAGGGCGTACCACCCGAGGAAGTGGCACTGTGTTGCAGGTGGCAAGTAGGCAAGGGGGAGGGGCAACTGGGCGAAGCGTCATTCTGATTTGTGTGTGTGGAAAAAGTTTTTTGCAGTGGTGGTGGTGAGAAAAAAAAATATAAAGTTGCAAGTGTGGATGGATGATGTGGGTCAGTGCGTCCCAAATAGGTAAATTGTGGCGTCTGGGCGGCTATTGTTGTTGATCACCATGTGTTTTAAACCACTCAACGACACTCTTGGTGATTATAATCTGAAGAAACTCCTTACTCTTACTCAATCTTCACTTACCCATGTATTGATAGACTGTTTACACATGAAGGCAGTAGGCTGCTTATCTCTTGCTTCTGCTCCAACCTGTCTCACAACTCGCACCAATCTCATACAACCATTCAACTCGTTATGGTTAGTGCACACCGATTATGGAAGCCCATGCGAAGTGGTCTGAGAACAATTTCCAAAAATGGGCAGGAGCGGTTCTCAAAAGTTCTAAAGAGAATTGATCTCAAAAATCGCCTAAACTATACTCCTTGCTTATCTTTTGAATTTGTTGAATGCTGTCCGTATCCACACTTTTCTTCAAAGTGACTTGATTGAAGGCATGGGATTCACTCACAAATGTGAATTGAAAGACTGATTGAAAGAGTTGGAGGCTTCCCACGTTATCCTTGCCAATTTTAGCGACAAAGGTGTGAACTTGAAGGTGTTGAATGCCATACAAAAGCATCAAGGCCAGTGCTTGTTTACCATAGCCCTTGCCCCTTGCCTCTGGTTCTGCAATCATCACCTCTACTTCTGCAGTGTGGATGGAGTCGTGGTCATTGAAAAAGAGGTTCACATCACCAATCATATCTAGCCAAGTCAATGTTGAACATGTGGGGGGGGGAATACGTGTAGTGGAATGCAGGTCCATAGCATCCGTTTTGCGCAATACAATAAAGGTGCACTTGTCCGAGTCTTCTCTCCACTTGGCCTGCATCTCGTACTCTTCCTCCAAGCTCAGTGGTTCAGAGTCAGTGGCCTCTAAACATCAAAACGTGGTTCATGGACTATTACCAAGTAGTTGAGGTGACTGCATCCACCCATGGTAAGTTGGTACATGGAATTCCTCATAAGGAACCAATACGACGCGTTCCCCAATCTACCTCTGTATGATTAATGTGGACCACGATAATGTGCAATTGTCTGAAATTGATTGTTTTTCATTTTAATGGCGTCAACTGGAAAACAATTATCAGCAGGCCTACGGGGCATGAAGGTCAACTCGGTGCATCCACATGCCATTTAAACGCGTCTAGTTTATGAAGAGAAAAGAGGAACAAGAAACCTTGAAACAAGATGAGGAAATTGAGAGACGATTAGTCAATGAGTCTCAGTGGATAGTGGAATACAATGAACCACCAGTCGCGTACATGTCCACTGGTTGAATGGATGACGCGTGTATTAGGAAACGGATACCCATCAAGCAGCAATCGAGTTACTTGGCAGTTGGTGGAGGTGGACTGACCATTGGACGACTTGCCTTTCAAAACTTCAACCAGGAACTCGAGGTAGTAGAGCGCGGTAATATCCTTAAATTGATGTGGTGGTAGAATGCACAGCAAGCAGAGACAAGACATGCTTACCAAAAGGAAGCCATGGATTTATCAAAAGAAGCTATTGGAGATGAGGAAATGGCTCAAGAGATGACCAAGAAGAAGAGGAAAAAGAACAAGGAAGAAGCTGTGATTGAGACTGCAAGGAGGAAAAAGAAGAAAAAGGACAAGGAAGGTGAGGGATTTATAAAATCTTCGGAATAAATCACTCAGTCTTGCCATTCATCCCTGCTCCCTTTTTAGGCCCATACGTCCGGTTTGCAAAGTCATTAAACAGATAAATCAACACCAGTACATAGGCAATGTTGAGGGCAGTTGCTGCCATTTGCCATTCATTCAAACATCCATCCATCAACATGTAGGATCCTGCACCAAACGTACCCGTAATAAACTGCAATATCTGTAAACTAGTCAAGTATTGCTTTCCAGGAACTCGGATTCCGAGGCATGTCACCGCATAATAAAAGTACATGACAGTATGCACAAAACTATTCCAAAACACAATGATCACAGTGGTCATGGAACGCGTTCTCACCATCACGTACATGCAGATGATGACACCAGCATGATGATAAATTTGCAGTAAAGAACCACGTCTCTTTTTGAGAATGATGATGACAGTATCAACCAATTCATAATACTTTGAAATGTAAAAGATGTAGGCGTAGTAGTAAAGGCCATCCTTCCACATAATGTCGGAGGTATCGCAGACCCATGAGAACACGTCAGTATAGTGGGCTGTGCTTCTAATGAGGATTTGAAGGGTACCAAGGAAACTCCAAAGGGAATACGCGCACAAAAGAGCATTGTGGATGAGAACAAACAAGGTCATGGCATCCAATTTGAGAGCTTTAGGCGCATTTGCAGTTCCTGTGGATTGCATACGACTTGGTTTGGAGGAAGCAGCATCGGGATTAAAAATGACGACCAGAATGATGTAAACGAGTGAAATGACTACTGGCGTGGTGGGGTGCATCATGGTTGGATAGAGGGAAGGGAAAGGCAAATCCTCACCTGGCCATAATGGTTCTAATTGAGCTGTAAGCAAGTTCATTTGGGACACGGGTCGCAAAAAAAGAGATAAAAAGGAAAAAAAGTGGAGTGTTTCAGGAACCGATGTCACGCCACACGCTCAGATACCTGCTTACCTAATCCACCTCTCCTTCACAAGTCATGGAAAGTGAGAGTGCATACATGGCGCATATAGTGGTGGTGGTGTTGTTGTTGGACATGCACAAAAATTTTCACACATCTCATCTCATCTGCAAATTTGAGCGTGTGACCATCTCTTCACATTTCCCACCCTTTCCCCTCCCATGGATCGCCGTAAAGAAGAACTCGAGAAAAAACGTCAAAAATTAGCAGAGCTCCGTAAACAACGTGAAGAAAAGCAAGCGGCCCTACGAGCACTTCAACAAAAAGATGCAGTCAAAGATAAGCGTGACATTGATGATTTGGTCCATTCACTCGTGGGTGACAAACGTAGCAGCATATCATTAGCAAGTGGTCAACCTGCATCTGCCATCCCATCCACTTCATTCCCATCTTCCTCCTCCTCAAGTTTTGATTTTACCAAACGTGGTAGTATCATTAGTGCAGCTGCAAGCATCTACAGTGAGAACCAGAGTGTCTTGTCGGATGGTTCGGATCGAACGATATTGGGAAATGCACAGCATTCAGCCCCTATGGCCTCATCCACTCCATTTACTAATGGTACACGATACATTCCAGAGTTTACCACGTTGGATCAAGTGATCTTTGACCATCCTCCAAAAGAAAAGGTCCTTTACAACAAGGAGGCTCAAACCACCGAAGATTTCTATGAACGGCCTGATCCTGATGAAGTAGAACAAGCCATTCAGTATAGGATTCATGAGGAATTGGAACGAGATCATGTACAACGTTCTGCTGCTGCAGAGGAAGAAAGAAGAAGAAAACAGGCAGAAGAGGCGTCCAAGGTGCATGAGTTACCAGAGGAGGAAGTCAGGAAAATCATCAAGACGGAGGAATTTGTTGACTTTGTGGACTACTCAACAAAGTTGGTGGAACGTGCCTTGAATGAAAAGTACGACTTTATGACAGATTATACCGTGGTTTACGAGGAAGATAATGAAGCGGAAACAGGGAACCGTGTGAAATTGGTATGTGATTTCTATGAGGAAAAGTTGTGCAGGAACCGTGCTGTCATGGACATTGGATGGTCTCAAAAGTACCCAGAATTATTGGTGGCTGCATACAACAAGAATCCCATGGGAATCAATGAACCTGATGGCCTTGTGCTCATTTGGAACACTCATCTACTAGAAAGACCAGAATTTGTGTTTTATTCACAATCCGATGTGACCACAGCCATGTTTTCACCCTTCCACCCTAATCTTGTCGTTGGTGGTACTTATAGTGGTCAGATTTTGCTGTGGGATACGCGTGCAAGGCAACTTCCAGTGTTAAAGACTCCCTTGTCTGCAGTTGGTCATACGCATCCAGTTTATGCCATGGAGATTGTTGGTACGCAGAATGCTCATAATTTCATTTCAGCAAGTACAGATGGTTTGATGTGTTCATGGCAATTGGACATGTTGGCTCAACCACAAGAAACGTTGGAATTGCTTCATAGTACTCATCCAAAGACTGATGAAATTGCGGTGACTACCCTTGGCTTTCCTGATAATGAAACCACTACATTTTGGGTCGGAACAGAAGAAGGTAACGTGTATCAAGCCAATCGATACGATCGTGCAGGCAGCAAGGCAGGTATCAACCAATACGACATGTACAAGGGTCATCATGGATTTGTAACTGGTTTGCACTTTCACCCTCTCTTTGGTCCAATTGATTTCAGTGATTTGTTCCTGACTTGTTCTGTGGATTGGACCTTGAAGTTATGGAGAGCAAAGTCCGTATCCAAACCATCCACCAGTGCTCAAATCATTACACCAACTTACTCGTTTGAAGTTGCTGATGATTATGTTTACGATGTCAAATGGTCACCTTCTCATCCTGCCCTTTTTGCATCAGTTGATGGTACAGGTCGTTTTGATTTGTGGAATTTGAATGCAGATACTGAAGTACCCATCGTGAGCACGCCTGTTGGCAGTGGACGCGCTCTTAATAAGGTTGGATGGGACAAGGAAGGCAAGCGTGTGGGTTGTGGTTCTTCTGATGGTCATGTTTACGTTTACGACATTGGTGAGTTGGCTAGTCCTAGAATGGAAGAATGGACCTTGTTCCAAAAGACCGTGGCTGAAATGACTGCTGCTACTACAAGTAAAGAAGCTGAAGCTGCTGAAAAGAGTAATCGTAGTCGTTATTAAAAAGAAGGATTTTTTTTACAAACAATCTTGATGAACAAGCTGACCTTTGAAGGGAATGAGTGGAGGTAGGAGACCGAATTGAGGATGTGAGAGGCTGAGATGAGCGTTGCATGCTGGACATGGGGTGGTGAAGAGTGATTTGTAGTGAGCAAACCATTTGAGGAATGTGCTGAGGGGTTGTGGGATGGATGTGTTGGCAATTTGAGATAATCGTTTGAACACGAGCTTTTCAGAGTTGTGGATAGTGACGCTGATGACTTGGTTGGTGATGGGTGAAAAGTAAAGAGTGGCACTGACTTGTGGAAAGGTGATTTGAATCGAGCGATCGGATAGGGTGAATTCACGTGGAGCATAACCTGCATCCAACAGCATCTGTTCCACTGACACGTCGCCCGTGTCCATGAGCACATCTACTGAGGCAGGCGGGTCCTTTGAGGCAGTGGATGACCCATGAATGTCTAAAAGTGTGGATGGACTCGTATCCACAACTGGCATTGATTGTGCGCGAATGAGTAAATCTAGACGCGACTGAGATTAATAAAAAGACCAAATTACCTTGGTTTAGGCCACAAGATGTGTAAAAATCTTGAATCTTGGTCAAGGCAAGCATATTAGCCTTGTGAAATCGTTCTGCAGGGTGAATTCCATCTGAAAATGTCTTGGATGGAGTGACCAAATCCTCATAAATCATGCGTACAAGTATTCTGATTTCATGGACCTAAGGCGTCAGCTCTCTCTCTCTCCATCAAAAGTGAATTTACACGATCCAACAAATCGACAAGGATTTTTCGTTCAGACATGATTTTTTAGCAGTCACACTAGCCCGCTTGTCCACCATCTCGCCAAGACGCAGTCACACACTTCTCTTTCCCAAAACACACATCCTCCCCTCAGCACATTCCTCAAATGGTTTGCTCACTACAAATCACTCTTCACCACCC
>QZWU01000037.1:0-64489 GCA_004114255.1 Acaulopage tetraceros
TTTCCCAGTCCTTCATGTAAGCACCAATCACATTTGCCATACTCTCCTCCCATTTCATCCAGCCAGCAAGCATGTCCTGCATGTACACTTGCTTTCTTTGGACTTGTTCACCACTGACTGTATTTACAAAAGATTCCCATGACATGTTGGTGATCATCTGCTCATTAGGCAAAGTGCCATTGCAGATACTTTGGAGTTGAGTTGCAGCATCAAGGTGCATGGAAGGATCCAAATGTGGCAATAGTTCTTCAAGGAGAACTGCAACGTATTCTGTATGCTTTGTACACTCGGCTGCCACCAATGGCCACAAGTCTTGCTGAAGAGATGGATTCCAGCTGAGTGTTTGGCACATACTGCGTAAAGTGTAAATTGGGAGTAGTACTAAGCACTGTTCAAACGCAAATAGGGCCATGTGGCATTGGTGTATGAAAGTCCACGTGATGCAGTGATCAAATTTGGTTTGAAGTTCATCTACAGAAAGTGAGCCAAAAGGCAAGGCGAATGCGTCTGGCTGCTGATAGGCAATAACATTCAATAGCCACGTATCCAACACATTTGGATAATGCTGGTTAAGCAAGGCTGTAAATTCATAAATGGGTTTCCCTTGATGTGGGTTTCGTCTAAATTTGTTACAGAATTCGATCAACATTTCTGTCAAAGTACTAGGCTCATACAAACAATTCTCTCCAAAAGGCATATTTACATGCATACGCGCATCACACTCCAAAATGGGACCAAGTATTGGCACAATAAATTCAGATGATGACTCTCCTATTGCAACAAGCTGTTGAAGCAAGGCCTTGAGCAATTGAGCAAGTTCCTTGTTGCTCTTTTGTTCACGAATCGCAGTCACAAAATCAATTAAATGCACTTTGATTGAAGTGTCTTCAAGCTGACTCATAAGGTGCTCCAAATTGAGTGCTTCAAGTGCCTGCAGCAAAGTACGGGGAGGACTGGGCGTGTTAGAGGGCACAGTGCCGCCTTGTTGTGGGAGGGTTTGTGGCTGATCGAGAGACTGGTCTTCTGGTTCCACAGTGGAGGCAGGAAGCGAGACAGCCACAAGAGTGAACAGTGGCCCAGGGTAAAAGTGTAAAAATTCGTCAAATGAATCCACAACTAATTTTTGCACTCGAATTGGAACGTCTTGATGATTCAACCCGCGTTCAATACGTTCTCTAGACAATTGCTCACTCATCACGACTTGTACAATAGACTTGATGTAATCCTGATCAGTAGATAGACATGTACTGAGCAAGTGACACGCAGCTTCCAAAAGACGTACAGCAATCTTTGAGCGAATTCCCATCAACGTGGAAATCGACAAGCAGAACCATCTAACCATGCTAATGGGATCATGGTTTTGAAAATGAACCAACCATACGTGAAACCATACACACTTTGCAACCATTGTGTTCTCGTTTCCCCACGACAAGGTCATATCACCGAGTAAATCATTGGCAATAACGTCGCGGTGAAAGTTCATGTACCATAAATGAGCATATTCATAACGCCACCCGAATAAGATTGCCTTGACCACATCTGCTAAGAACGCATCAGATGGTTGCTGCAAATGGGTATTGCAAAAATGCTGGAGATGGTCATTGTATTCATCTACACTGGTGGACCTGAGAACACGTAAAAAATCTGCTGCTTGTGTGCGTGTCAAGAGTTGCAGATGAGCGTCGATATGTGGAACTTGACGAAATAACCAAAGCAGATTTTGGAAACTCGGATGAATGGTTTGTGGGTGAGAAATCATGTCTTCCCACAGCTCTTGCACAACAGGCACATGCATCAAGTCAAACAGGGCAGCCACCAAATAGTGGCCAAGTGCACTGCACGCACTGAAACTTGAGCGTATCAACTGTACAGCGAATCCTGCTTCATCAAGGCCAATATCATAGAAGTTTCTATAAATAGTGTGCTCTGAGGCCTTGCGTAAAATGACAATACATGCAGTGTAGGTGGCTTTGTAGTGACTTGCTAACCAAAGGAGATTGTCGACCGAGATATCCAACACTTCTTGACACAATTGGACGTTAAACGCACTAAAATTCCCACCACACATCTGATTCAGCAATGCAATGTACACGCCTTGCAATCCTCTAACATTTCTACGCATCAACTGACCCACCAATTTCACCAATTGTTGCATGCAAGTGAGCCTCATATGATGAAACTTCTTGTGCTTCACCAGAGTACGCATCGTCCTGGCAAATACTTTGTAGTTTTCACGCACAAATTGATGGAGGAGGTTGAACCACATGGTCTGCGATTGCGCGTCAGTCATGTATGCATAAATACAAGCATAAATAATCGCCTTGCGTCTGGATGAGTTGATCTAATCGATTAGAGGAGGAAGAGGAGGAAATGTGCTACATACTCCGTTTAGCAATACGGCAAGATGCTGATCTGGTGGCACATTATGGATTAAATCGGTGATTGTGATGAAAGCACTTCTGAGTGCCTAGAAATGCATCAGTTGTAGATGAAGATGCATCCATTACGTTTTCAACAGGATTGCTAAGGCCTTCGCCCTCTTGGATAGGCCAGATGGTTTCTTCAGCCATTTGCGATTGTGATGTTGATTGTCGATATTTTTTGGGTGGGAGGAGAGTTTTGCACTGATGTCCGTAGGGGGAATGCTGGGTTTAAGTGTGGGATTCTGTATCGACACGTACCATGTGAATGAGAATGAAGGTCTGCTGTATCGCGTAGCAATGTAAAAGTCCATGTCCTATGTCAAGAGTAGTACTGCACTCAACCATGTCATTAGAGTCTCTGACAAGTCTCTCTATTCTTACCAAGTGGTCAGCTGTAATGTTAGGGCCACTAACAAGTCCCTCTGTTCTTATCAAGTGGTCAGAGGCAGTCTAAAGACGCATTACTTTACAATTCAGCTACTCATTTATTCAAAGTCATCTAATATTGTCATAGGTTTACCACTAAACCCACGACAAGCATTTATCCTTTCCCCCACTCTCCTTGTCTTTCCTGCACCTTACGCTCTTTCTCAGAAAGGAGCAGTTGCATCAAAGTGAATAGCGTGACTGCTTTTCACTTCTACAAAATCTAGCATCTTCTCTTGCATTTCTTTTTGTCACCACCCACATAAGTGCTGATGTCACCTCTTACGTGGCCCCTATGTCATCACCTCTATAAATACCCTCACCTTGCCCTCAAGTCTCTGGCAAGGTATTCTGGTTAACATAGGTCTTTGAGTATATAAATCTCTATCTCTATTTTAAATCTCTGTCTCTCTTTGTAACTCCGTCCGCCTTCGTTTGCACTCTGTCTACCCTTTGTATATGCCCCTTGACAAATATAATAATCTTTTTATTATTAAAGACTAAAGAGATAGGTAAGGGTTTCTTCTTGTTATCAGTACTAGAATACTTGAACATTTTATTGGTACAGTACTATTTAAAAGTATATATCTTATTCTTAACTATAATAATTGCTAACTTATTCTTCTTAATAATATTCTTTTAATTACTCTATATAGCCTTAGATATCTATAGATTGTTATAATATAATAGTAGAGTATATAGTTAATCTTATTCTCTTTATAATTATTATTAGCACTTTAATACTTATTCTATAAGAGTATAGATAATAGTAGAAATAGTTCCATCTATTAGATATATACTTAGTATAATTATTCTTACTAAAACTTCTAGGAAAAAATTTAGTTTTTAATAAAATATAAGAGATAAACTCTACTATACTTAGATAACTTTATAAGATAACTTTTAAGTCTTATTAAACTTGCTATCTTATAAAGATTGATATATTAATATTGTTATATCTATAAATATACTAATATAAAGAGAGAGACAGAGATAGAGAATATAGAAATAACAAAACTAATAAGATAGAATAGAATAGACAGAGGTATAATAAGAAAGTAGAGATTAAAGAGAGTTTATATAGGCTAGTACTTATATTAATTAGAGTTTATAGATTATATTAACTAAAATATCTTGGTAGAGACTTAAGAATAAGATAAGAGTATTTATAGAAGAGAGTAATATAGAGATTATATAAGAGGTAATATTAGCACTTATATAAATAATAATAATCTAAACAAGTAGAGAATAAAGTAGAAAAGTATAACTATTCTTTAGAAACAGATAGGATTATTATAGTAAGAGAGTAAACTGATAAATATAATCTATAATTATTAGTCTTAGACTAACTAAAGACTATCTTTAAAGACCATAGTTTAAATTACTTATATCTTATATTTAAATCTTTAAATAATTTTATTTCTTATTCTTATTAGTATCTATATACTTTATCTTATCTTACTAGTTATTACTTCTATAACAGATACCTTATTAGCATTTCAAAGTCTATCTACTAGACTATAAAAGACTATAATATTAAGATTACTTAATATTAAATACTGATACTTATATAGATTATAAATAGAACTATAGCACTCTCAAATATACTAAGGAAAATAAAGAGTAGAAAAGTATGTACCTAGCCTCTACCACACAGCCCAGCAGTCTCTCCCAACATCCCTCTATTGCCTCTTTTTGATTGAATGCATGTGACTGCCACCATTTTTTTTCACTTTTGAATGGAATCGCAAGTGCAGCAAAGACGCCGACCCCACGAATTGTTCCTGTACATTCTCTTCTTACTGATCCCAATCCCACTTTTGTTTGTTCTCAATCAAGCAGTTCTTCGTCGCCCACTCGATGGTTTGCATTGGCTGTTGATTCAGTTGGTAGCACTCGCAGCTACACCCAATCTCGTGGCCTTATCCTCGAATCCCACACCTGTTGCCGTCAAACCCATCCAATCCACCACCATCTCATCAGAAAAACCAACATCAAAGCAATCATTACCCCCATCCACCCCCATCAAACAATCCTCACCATCATCTGGGCCTCATGAGTGTGATGAACTTGTAGACACATTCCTCACTTATGCAGATAGTACAGACAAGTGGAATTCAATCTACCAAGCATCCGATCCTATCCCTATCCAAGTGTACCATCGGGAAGGTACACTGTTTTGTTTTAAAATGGTGGCTACTTTGGATTGTCCAGCTGCAGTTGCATTTGATTTACTTGCTGATATCCTTAAACGACCTACATGGGATTCCATTACGGATTCAACGAGGATTCTTAAACGTCTGGATGATTCTACGCGTATTCAGTACATGAAGACAAAACCTGTATGGCCTACCAGTGCACGAGATGTTGTGATGATTAGTCATGTGAGGAGATTGAAGGATGGGAGGTTGATTAGTGTGACCAAAAGTGTGGATGGAGAGCTGTATGGGCAGGGTGAGACGAGTGGAGTCGTGAGAATGGAAGCTGGAGTTGCTGGTCAGGTGTTGAATGTATCGCCTGAGAATAAGGACAAGTGTCATGTTGTGCAGATTGTAGATGGTGATCCAAAGGGATGGATTCCTAAATCAGTTGTGTCCATGGTGGCTACCAAGGAAACTCCAAAGTCATTGGTCAAGTTGAATCGTATTTTAGCACCTTTGCCCAAATATTATGAACCCAAAGCACTGGAAAAAAAGGCAGTGGAAGAGAAGCATCAAGTAGGAGAACGCGTGCCTTCCATCATTGTAGATGACAAGCCAGTACAGGCACCACCGCCTGCACCACCAACATCCGGGCCTTCCCTGGTCAACACACTGCAGTTTAGAATAAGGAGATTGGAGACTCAAGTCACTCAATTGCTTGGAATCAACAAATTACAGCCTCATCAACAACAGGCGGTTCAATGGAGGAAGCGTGACTGGGTGTTTGGATTAGGAAGGTTGTTGGGTGGAATGAGCATCATGGGAGTATGGGCAGCAGCCATTACATTTGCACTGAGACGGTACCAACGCTAATTAAATTTTATTTTTTTTTGATGAATTTCGACATTATTTATGGCATCGTGTCCAATCTGGACCACGAGGATGTACTCAGTTGCAGGTTGATCAATCACTCCTTCAATCAAATAGCCACTGCTTCCTCCATCTGGAAACGCTTGTTCTACAAGGACACGTGGCGCAATCGTCAATCCATCAATCCCTCCAACAAACCCAAACCATTCTTCATGCACGACGTGTTCATCACTTGCATCACTTACAATCGACTCATTGCATCCTGTGATGGGGATTGGATGGCCATCTATCGCACCTGGTATCAGCAAATTATCCAACATCAGCACCTCTCCTCCTCCCTCCTTCAACCTTCACTCCTAACAACCATTGATACTACAATCCTCCACCGAGTCCTTCGTACCCTCAAGGAACCTCTTCCAAAGTCCATTTACCATTGGTTCATCCGTACTGAATTGGTCAAAACATTGCCTTTCTTTAGACCTGACTGTATGTTTATGCGAAATCCACTCAAATGGGAAATGATGTGTGTGGATGACCCCTCCATTTATGGTAATCGTTGCATGATGGTGATTGATGAAGACCAAAGTGTCTGTCATTGGTATGTGACGTGGTACGTGGAAGATGGACGGGCATGGCCACACGATCCACCTGTTTACGTTGCCTATGATAAACTCGAGTATTATGCAAGATGGAGAAAGGGAATGAAACAGATGGAACTCTCTACTTTTAGTGTATTGGATCAGTGGTATAGAGATGCAGGTGATGGTGGACATGGACTCCTTCAGCTCTGTAGCAACAGTTTTAGTGCATTCATGAAAAGGTATATTGAAATTGGATCAAAAGGGATGCTAAGCGAATACTCAAATGAGCAATCTCCACAGCATCTACATCCTGAATTCTGGAAACAAGCTGGTCAAGTTCAAATGGATGTGTTTACAGTTGATTTGTGATTATTTGCGGTACCACATTGTAGTCACTCTGCTCCTCCTTATCTTCTTTTGCAAGACCAGTGCAGCATACAAGAGTCCTTCTGCAGTTGGTGGACATCCAGGTACATAGACATCAACAGGAACAATGCGATCGCAACCCCTTACAACTGCATAGGAATAGTGATAATACCCACCGCCATTTGCACAACTTCCCATGGAAATCACCCATCTTGGTTCTGGCATTTGATCATAGACTTTACGCAATGCAGGTGCCATCTTGTTGGTTAGTGTTCCTGCCACAATCATAATATCAGACTGACGAGGTGAAGCGCGCAATACAATTCCCAATCTATCCATATCGTAACGAGGTGCTGCCATCTGCATAAGTTCTACTGCACAACAAGCAAGACCAAATGTCATGGGCCAGATTGAACCTGTACGAGCCCAATTAAAGAACTTGTCAACTGAAGACAAAGCATATTCTGCAGCAGCATCCTTATTAGTACGAATGGCCTGAGTAGAAGGGCGTATGACTTGAGTAGAATAAAGCCGTAAGGAATGCCTCAACATGTGTGTGTGTGTATGGGGAAAAAAGTGTGGCAACAATTGCCCCTTTATCCTCCAATTCTATTTTCGGGAGTTCTCCGTGCCAAGTCCGACCATCTCCGAAGTTTATTTACGGTACCACATTTTAGTAACTCTGCTCCTCTTCATCTTCCTTTGTAATTGCAACACTCCATACAACAATGCTTCAGCAGTTGGTGGGCATCCAGGTACATAAATGTCCACAGGTACAATACGATCACATCCCCTTACCACAGCATAAGAGTAATGATAATATCCACCACCATTAGCACAACTTCCCATGGAAATCACCCATCTTGGTTCTGGCATTTGATCATAAACCTTGCGTAAAGAAGGTGCCATTTTGTTGGTAAGTGTTCCAGCAACAATCATGACGTCTGATTGGCGTGGAGATGCACGAAATACGATTCCAATACGATCTTGGTCATAACGTGCTGCTGCCATGTGCATCATTTCAACTGCACAGCAGGCAAGACCAAAGGTCATTGGCCAGATTGAGCCTGTACGTGCCCAATTGAAGATTTTGTCAACTGATGATAGAACGAATTCTGCTGAATTGTTGTTGGTGGAAGGAAGGAATTGTTTTCTTTCAGCCACTTGAGTGGATGATGGTCTGATGGATTGTTTGAGGATCAATGGAGTGATCAATCGACGCGCTAGCATCTTTTTTTTTATTGCAGGATGGAGATAACTCCGTCTGTGCCACCACAAAACACTCCATCCTGTAGGCTCATGGCTTTTCTTAGGTGACGCGTTCCTTTTAGTACGAGTTGAGATGAGTGCAGTGGTGCATGTACAGTGATGCATTTGATGGGTTGTCTAAATGTATCTAATGTTGCTAGTGGTACAAGGCTGTCGGCTGTAAATCGTGCTAGTCGAATGCATTTGTCCCAACAGGCACATATCAGCACGTCTTGATAAAAGCAGAGATCAGAGACACCTGCAGCAACGAGATGCAGTTCACTCACTTCACCACCAGTCACAGGTAACCATCGTATCACATCTGTTGTACTTGCTACAAATACATGCTCATGTGCCACATGTAATGCGGTGATGGGTGCTTGGACAAGTCTCTGTGACCACACGATCTTCCAGTCAAGTGAATAGCACGTCATCTGCCCATCTTCATAGCCTACCATCACGCTCTGTTCAGTGCATGCAAGTGCCATGATGATCCCATGCTCATCCTGTGACCCTACACCCCTCTGCATCCACTCTAATCCATCCTTTTGCCATCCTAGTACATCCAGTACGCGTGAATCCTTGCCTGGTAACACTATAGCGTGCAATGCATCCACCCACACCATTTTACAAAAGTGTAATCCATCCACGCGTTCCTCTTGCACACATACATCATCCAACCACACCCTCATCCATCCATCCCTTCCTTGTGATAAAACACGTCCATCCATCACCAATAAACTCAAAACACCCAATGCATGTGCCTTGAAGGTCCTAACCCGTCTTTTCGTCTGTAGATTCCACACATGAACCCCTCCTTCCACATCACCCACCCACAATTCACCCTGGTGCACTGCCATGTGACTAATCTCCTCAGTCCCTCTCAATTGTGTTTTTAATTTCCACATATGTCCGTTCCAAATGTCAAACAGTTCCTCATTAGATATGCTTGCCACGTCACTCAGTTCTTTTCCATCCTCATCATCCTCATCATCACCCTCCTCATCTTCAAATCAGCCTCATCAATCCAGCCTTATGACTACACATCCCTGCAATTCAACTGGACTCGTGTGGATCCATCCTACCTTCCGCTCATGAACTCCACCTTTGGTCCCTACAACGTCTTGCTCGACGGTCACGTCCATACCATTGCAACAGATGGTCAATTCACTCCACAACAAGTTGTTGATTTAGCCTATTTAAACGGATACAATGCCATTATCGTATCTGACCACAATACGATTGTCGGTGGTCGTTTAGCTAAAGAATATGCTGAACGTGCCTACAAGGACAAGATGATTGTGATTGCAGGTCAAGAGTACACTACATGTCGTATCCATATGAATATTATTGGGGTGAATGTGACCATCAAACCCGACAAACCCTTTCCTACAGATGCAGATTTGAAGGCAGTGATTGACAAAGTACATGGATTGGGTGGCATGGTGGTGGTGAATCATGTGGCATGGTCTAATACGACAACTCCACCATTTTTAGAAGCGACATTACCATCACATCCATCCAGAGAAACACTTTTGGAATTGGGAGTGGATGGAATTGAAGTTGTTAATGGGAATACCCTGGATGTACAGTCATGGTTATTCCATGCTAGGAATGCAGATAGATTGTTTGCACTGACTGGAAGTGATTTGCATTCCATGGACAGTGCGTATGCGTGGACGGTGCTGAATGCCAGTGAATTTACAGAACAGGGGATATTGAATGCATTAAAAAGTAGGAGAACGACGTTCATGATGGATGCTGGTGGGACTAGAATGCGTGCTTATCCTGACTATACGGGTGAATGGGTGAGAATGGGAGCTGTTGCATTGATGGGAGAATATTTTAGTTCATTTTATGATGAGAATAAGGGCATGTATGACTTTAATGGTGGGTTTTGTCATGCTAGAAAGTTTAGAGTGAATGTTGGATATGTTGTGTGGTTCGTGTTTTGGTGCATGGTTGGTATACTGGTGGTGGATGTAGTCGCAGTTGGGTGGGCTGCACTATGCGCATGGTGGCAGGCACGAAGAGGCAAGAGCACTGATTAGAGTGGAGGATTACATATAGAATTGTGACTGCTTTGACCTTTTATGCGTTATGTTCCAATTCTCCCTCTCACAGCTGTTCCACCCTCAAAGTTCCATATCAAACGTCACCTCATCACACTTGGATACATCCTAGTGACTTATACTGTCCTATTTACCACTTCAGCCATCATCCACTCCAAATTTACTCCAACACAGTTTGATTATTCTCAAGTCCAATTTGATTGGAATCCAGTTGATCCACTCTCCTACCTCACTCCATGGAACACCTCTGCACTCAATCCACATGGAAAACACGTCATCCTTCTTGATGGCCACGTCCATACCATCCACAGTGACGGTGAATTCACTCCAACTCAAGTAGTTCACCGTGCACTTGCCAATGGATACAATGCTGTCATTATAAGTGACCACAATACAGTCAAGGGTGCATTGGAAGCACAGCAGTACGTACAAGATCACAACATTCCGCTGGTGGTGATTATTGGTCAGGAATATACCAACTGTAGGGTTCATATGAACATTTTAGGCATCAATGAAACCATAGCACCCACCAAACCCACTCCAACAGATGCAGAATTGGCCCAGGTAGTGCAACAGGTCCATAGCCTGGGGGGATTGGTAGTGGGGAATCATCCATTTTGGTCCAATCACACTGTATTTCCTCATTGTCAATCCACACTTCCCACCACTCCCAACCATACAACCTGGGATCATGTGATTGGAGTGGATGGATTAGAAGTGGTGAATGAGTCTACATTGGATGCAAGGACACTGCAGTACCTCAACAACAATCCCAGACTCTTTGCAATCACTGGGAGCGACTTGCATGGTCCTGCTGTCGCTTATTCATGGACATGTGTACATTCAGAAGAATTTACTGCTGCAAGTATTCTCAAGGAACTCGCCAATCACCGCAGCACCTTTTTCGTGGATAATGGAGGCACAAGATTCAAATCCATCCCAAAGGAAACTTGGTCCTATGCACTCCTCACGCCCCTCCTGTCCCCACTAGACCTCCTTTCCACTCACTTCTACACCATCAACAAGGGCATGTACGATTTCATGGGTGGATTCTGTCACCCCACAATCCTCACCATCCACTGGACACGCCTCATCACCCTCATATCAACCACATTCATAATCCATCTCATTTATAAACACTATAAACACTATCCAACCTGTTTCTTCCTCCTATAATCACTAATCGCACTCTTGATCGCATCTTCAGCCAACATACTGCAATGCAATTTAACAGGAGGCAGACATAATTCACTTGCAATTTCAGTGTTTTTAACACGAGACGCTTCATCAAGTGACATGCCTTTAACGCGTTCTGTGATAAAAGAGGAAGAGGCAATGGCTGAACCACAACCAAATGTTTTGAAACGAACGTCTGTGATGGTACCTGTGCTTTCATCCACTTTGATTTGAAGTTTCATGACATCTCCACATGCTGGGGCACCGACTAGACCTGTACCGACTGATGGATCTGATTTGGGGAATGATCCAACATTGCGTGGATTTTCATAATGATCAATCACCTAAGGATAATGAGGATAATGGTTGAACGATTAGTACTTTTTCATGATAGAATCGTTTGATGGGACGGACAAATGTGACTAATCGTCGAGATGACAACATCATTTATAATCTGAAAAAGGTGGAAATTTCAGACACCGTTTCATCTGATACTCACTCACTTGCACTCAGAGGTTACCACGGGCAGATTGTTCACGCTCAATAGCTTCAAATAAAGCCTTGAAATTACCAGCACCAAACCCTTGATGATTATTCCTTTGAATGATTTCAATAAACAACGTTGGACGATCCTCAACAGGCTTTGTAAAAATCTGCAACAAATAACCATCATCATCGTAATCCACAAGGATCTTGAGCTTTTGCAATTCATCCAAACTTTCCTTGACTTTCACTGGACTATCAGCCAATCGGATACGAAGGTTATCGTAATACTTGTCTGGAACTTCAAGGAAATCAGCACCTCTTGTTCTCATACATTCAACAGCCTTGATGATATCATTTGTCTTTAATGCAATGTGTTGCACACCTGCACCACCATAATAATCCACATATTCTTGGATTTGAGATTTCTTTCTACCTGCTGCAGGTTCATTAATTGGCATTTTAACCACTTCATCATAATCAGCAACTACAATGGAACGAAGTGCACTGTACTCTGTGTGCATTTGAGTATCATCAACTGACCAAAACCTATGGAATCCCAACAAATGTTCATACATTTCAGCAGTTGGTGTCATTTGCATATCAGGTTGATTTCCTACACAGTGATCCACAACATTCAAATGTACAGGTGGGAGTGATTCGGAAAGGAGGTCGTGGTGACGTGGCGCACTGTAGTTGGGAAGGAATGTACCAGTGTAATTCTTGCGTTCAACAAAGGTATGCTCCGTATCACCATATGTGCCAATAGTGGCCATAATGACGCTACCAAACTCATCGGATTCTTCCCATGGTGCACGGATAGACTTTGCACCACGTTCTACTGCATAGTTGTAGGCTGCACGCGCGTCATCAACGGTAAATGCAACATCCTTGACACCATCGCCATGAAGTGCTTGATGAGACGACATTTCATGATTGTTTGGATTGAGTGGGGATTGGAAGAGGAAGGTGATGTTGTTTTGACGAACGACGTGGGTTGCGATTGTACGATGACCTGTTTCAAGACCACGATAGGCTAATGGCTTGAAACCGAAACGGGTGCAATAGTAGGTGGCTGCTTGTTTGGCATTACCCACCCAGAATGTGAGGTGATCTAGAGAGAGGGTGATGAGAGGTGATGTGGGGGTAGTGGTGTACCAAACCCGTGATAACTGCCATAAGAAGGTTTAGTGCCCTTGTCAGAATACGAAGTCATGACAAATCTAAAAAAAGGAATTTTTTTTGTGGGGAAGATTCTCGACTGGTTCACGTGCATGTCAGTGTTGAAAGCACTATAGCATCCTCCTCACAACATGAAAGGGTTTCTACAACCTTGTTTTGAATGCGTCATAGCTCAAGCTCTAGCAGTCACAAGTCACCCTTAAATCTGACATGTCACCCCCCCCTTCTTGGAAACTTTTTCTCATTCACCTTCTTGTTCTCACTTTTTTGCAAGCAATCTTCACTTACTTTGCTCTCCCATTGTCCTGTTACTTGTACTAGCACTAGCTTGCTAGTTGCTGATAGACACTGAATAGTGTGCGCTATGAAGGATTTGTGACTAGTTTCCTGTCTTGTGGTTGACATTCTACCTTTACTATAGTGCTTCATGTTCACTTTGATGAGATGGATGTATTGTAAAGGGGCATGTCGACTGTAATCCTTTTTGGACAACGTTCTGCTGTTTCCATGTGGTGCGCTGTGTTCACTGTGAGACTGGGGCTTTGATGAAAATGGTATTTTGACTGTGTAGCATGAATGGTTGATGTTCTGCAGTGTCTTTATAGTGTGTGCCGTGTTCACTGCAAGACAAAGTATTGGAATTGGTGGACACTCTGTGTGTTCTGCTGATTCCTTTAGTGCTTTGTGTTTGTAGAGAGGTGGCATACTGGACAATGTACAGATTGATCATTGCTACATGTCAAATATTGCTCTGTGTTCACGGTGAGATGGTGCATTGGAACAGTGCAAGTTGGACACTGAAACTTTTTGCAACCTCGCCAAATCCACGCAAGTCCTTGGTCACAACTGCAAGTCCCACCTTCGCCACAAGTGTCCTGTCACTCTCAACTGCAAGTTCCTTCTCCACTTACCAGTTGACACTATCTAGTCCCCTCCTCCTCCTCATCCGTGGTTCCAAGCCAGACGAGTTTTATTCCTTAAAAGGTTTCTCGTCACCTATGTTTCCAATACATTTTCATATCATCAAGCCGAATGCTTTGTTCAACTGATTCTCCTCATCGCTTAAACATGTCCAGTGTAGTGCGCTTGGAACTGGATACAACAGATTCCTCCCTCTGCCTTTTAATTTGCTCAAAGAACCCAACTGCACCTTCTGGTTTCGCTATTGATGCTGTACTCGTCACATTCACCATATTTCCACTATCCTCTTCCATGGTAGTTTCAAGTTCAATTAACCCATGGATACGCGTTACAAGTACATTCATCTTGTGATACACTGCAATCTTGGAAGCAGCCACCAGTGCATTCTGTGTTTGCAACAGTTTACAGAGATCAAGAGCACGTTGGGCCTTGTCTGATTTACATGCAAGTTGAATGAGGTTGATGAGTGTCTTTTCTTGATCTGCAAGTAGAGTGGATTCATCCTGAGGAAGCAAGAGAGATCTGAAAAGGTAACGTTCTTCCAAGAGGGATGCAGGTGCAGTTGGTTCTACTAGTGGTACTTTAAGATCAAGAGTAGCGACCACAGGTGCAGTAAGACTGATTGGGATACGTTTGTAAGCAGGCAGATAACTCAGTTGATCATCCAAGATTCCAATGGGCCAAATGGTGTCTGGTTGTAAGTTGGTGGCTTTTCTCAACCGTACATCCAATAAGGGGATCCATTGGTCCATTAGATAGGCGTGTAACTGACCATCTTGTGTGTAAATCAAAGGTAATGATTTGTTTGTGAATCCCATCCATGTGATACGAGATATAGGTGAACCCAGTGCAATGCGTGATTGAATGGTTCGTGTGGTGGTGTTGAAGAGTATTGCATCACCAGTGGATTGAATGAGAAAGAGCGTGTCACCCATGGAACACATGCCAACCACAAAAGCAATGCTGGTCACATGGAGTTGAATGCCACTGGTGGACAAGAGTCGCAGGTAATTGAGATTGGTGTACATAACCACATGTTCCTCAGCAACTGCAACCAATTTGACTTGCTCAAGAGGGTTCAAATCCATTTCCCAATCTGAATTAGAGGCCCAACTATCATTGCATCTGTATACCAAACGAGAAAAGGATGCATCAGATGGAATGGACTGTACCAAAGCAACTCCATTGGCACCAAGGGAAGCAAGTTGATATTCGTTTCTATCAATGAAATGAAAGCCACGGTGCTTTGATTTGTCATGGTATTCAATGCGGATGATGACATGATCTGATTGCTTGGTACTAATCACATAGCCAATGAGATTGAAATCAAGGAAGCGGCGACCTTCTCGATAAGGCGATCTCCCAGGCACAATCTCCTCTAGGATAGTTGACTCTTGAGAAGGCTTAACCTGAGAAGAGTTTTGTACTGGCTCTGCTTCCTCCTCTTCCTCTTGACTGGATTCAGACAATTCCACATCACTCTGTTCTCCTTCATCCACCACTTCCATTCCTTCAGCCTTGGCCACATCATGCTTGATCTGCCACAATTGACCATTCGTATCCGTCACTCCAATCTCACCCCATTCCACTGGATTCCATGCTAAATCACTCACTTGTCCATCCACTTCATACTCGTACACAGTTTCCTTCTTTTCATAATCCATGACGATGACCCGATTCGCACCCACCAAGCACAACACATGCGTCCCTTTGTAGGGATCCCATACCACTCCATTCACTTTAGCCTTGATCTCCAGTGCAATAAAACTCTTTCCATGCTTGTACACCCCAATTCCCTTATCAGTCGTAAACAGACACGCCCTTTTCTTTGGATGCCAACTAATCAGGCATGTGGGAGCACGTAAATCAAACTTGAAACTCTTTTCCAATAGGATACATTCATTTGCAGACACATTCCAAAGTCGCGCATGATGTCGATCATCCACAGTTGCCAAATATTGTCCATCATGTGATAATTTGGCGCATAGTACAGGTCCACCATGATCTCCAACACGATATAATTCACTATTGGTTGATTGTTCGAATATACGGACGCGTTGATGGTCATTTGCAATTGCGATAAGGTTATTTGAGACTGAAATGTCGCGTACTGGGAGCTGTGTACGCGTTAAAATGTAGGAGTCTTCTTGAGGCGTTGTTGAATTGTAAATGTGGACGGATCGGTCAATGGATCCTACCATAATGTACCCATTGTAAAACGTAATACAAGTGAGTGGATCAGCCGAAATGTTGAGCGTGGTTGGAGTTGGCGTGAGGACGATACATTTGCCATCTGATCCACAAGTAATTGGTCCCTTGTCCGTATAGGAAATGTACGTGTTACCAGGTGGGTGGAGATTGAGTTTGGACATTTTCTCTGGTAAACTTTGTGATTTTATATAAAAAAAAGAACAACTTTTTTGTTTACAATATGGAATTGAATGACAAGGTGGTTGGTAAATCAAAGGGATAATACACTTGTTTCTGCAGTATCTGCCATCACCTGTGCCAATTGTTCATATGTCCATTCTGACAAATGAACTTTGGTAGTGGTTGTGCCAAGAGTTGCTTTGAATGCCTCTAATTGTTCCTTTTGCTTAGTCAAGCTTGTCAGAATAAACCCATCGGCCTTGACCAAGTTCATGCCAAGAATGACAAGGGACCGTTGAACGCATTGTGCTGCAAGTACATCATGCCCCAATTCATGATAAACTGTCGCCAAATCCCTCCATACAGTATAATCCATTCCACCCCTAACCTTCACATACTCCTTGTACCAATCCAAACAATCCATCCATCGTTCTAATTTTAGTGCAAGTTGTGCTTTAAATAGACAGGTCCCAGGTTCATTTGTTGACATTTTAGTCGCCCATTCCCATGCCTCATCTCCTCTGTTTAGTTTCATTGAGCATCGTGCCATGGTTTCAAGTAATTCTGAAAAGATGGATTGTTTGTGCTGTTGTTTGTAGTGAATGACTTGAGTTGTGAGATCATGTGCACGCGTATAATCACCAATTAAATACGCGTAATCGATATTGGATTTGATTTGATTGTATCCAGGTTTACCCTTGGACATGGTCACAGAGACATCATCCGCAAGAAATCCAGCTGGTTCATCCACCTTGGCAGTATAATTCTCATTTCGTGCGACAATGACGCGTTCCTTTGACTGAAAGATTTCTTCTTCAAAATCAAAATTGATCATGAAAGATTATTTGATCCATTTTGCACAAGCGCACGAAACCTTTCGTCATCCTGAATTACAATCATGTGCTCAAATGGAATCCATCCCCCTGGTGCATGATCCACTTGATCCCCACGATCCATTCCTACGCGTCAAATGCACAGACGATACCACTGCAGCTCGTCTCATCCACCGTTCCATCCTAGCCAAAGAAATCATTGAATTGTGGGCCACTGCATCCACCTACGAAGATTTACGCGTCCAATTGGAATTCAACGCGTCATTATGGTCACCTTACCACACCAACACATCCTTCAAATTATCCGTCTCTAGTTTTGGTCACAAAATCAGTCACCAACGCAAACTAGATGTCATCACCAGCCTCTCATTCCTCGATTTCAAAGGTGAAATCAAAATGCAGAATCCAGACTTGACTGTCATGGTCTATGAAGATTATGGCCTCGATATTCACCGTCACATTGCACCACAACACCCCAAGACAATTTACATTGGTCGATTAATTGGCTATGGAAACAGAGATGCAGTCGATGTATTTGATGTAAAGAAACGCAAGTACATTGGTAATACGACGATGGATGCACAACTTTCTCTCATTACAGCCAATCAGGCATGTGCAACAGCTTCCAAATTAGTTTATGATCCATTTGTTGGTACAGGAAGTTTTTTATTAACTTGTGCTTATTTTGGATCATTTGTAATGGGTTCTGATATTGATGGAAGACAAATGAGAGGCAAGAATGGTGTGGATATTTGGTCCAATGCACAACAGTACAATCTGACCAAGAATTTAATTGGATGTTGTACGTTTGATATTAATCATCATCCATGGAAAGTGGAGGAATTGTTTGATGCAATCGTAACAGATTGTCCATATGGGATTAGAGCACCTGCACTCATATTGGGAAGAAAGGAAGGGAAAAAGAAGAATGAGGTGACGATGGTTAATGGTGTACCTGCTCACACGAGACAAGAATATGTTCCACCTACGCGTACGTGGCATACAGAAGATGTAGTAAATTATTTGACAGAGTTCGCAGCACGGTTTTTGGTGGTTGGTGGAAGATTGGTGTATTGGATCCCTACAATTACTGAAGATTATAAGGAAACGGACATTCCATCCCATCCATCACTTCAATTAGTAGCTAATAGTGTTCAAGAGTTCAATGGGTGGAGTAGGAGACTTGTAACGATGCAAAAGATTTGTCCTTTTAATCAAGGGAGTGAATTGGTGTCGACAAGTGAAACTGGATTTGCACAATTTAGGGAGAAATACTTTACTCCAAATAAACAAACTTAGGTACATCGATTTTGAGGCGGGGTTACCTCTCCATTCATCCACCCCTGAATGGTTTGCATAGTCACATAGGCCATCATGATACATCCAAAAGCAATCATGGCGATATCAGCTGCTTTTTCCTTGAATGTTTTAGCAACTCCCTTGTAGTGAAAGAGTGAAGGATAAATGAATGAGAGTGGAATACAAGCAAATGAACCAATGAGAGAGACGAATCTGTCTAGATTATCAGATCCAAGGTCAGCGACGAGTGCTACGATTAGAGCAACACCCAATCGAAGCGTATTCTTTTCCCATTTGATCAATGGACTGTTCTTACCAGCACCAGGCTCAAAAAAGAGGTTTTCCAAAATTCCAATTGCAGGAAACATTTGTAATGGTACGCTGAATAGGATGGCGAGGGTGTAAAGGAGTTGAATGACCACAACCATTGGACTAGAAGGAAGGTTGAGGAGCACGACTGTTTCCACCTTTTCTCCAAATGCAAGGTAAGAAAGTGCACCAACTGAACAAAACACCGTCACCATGAGCAACATGGTCCATGAAAGGACAGATGGAAAGCGTTCTGGTTCCTTCATGGATTCTACAATTGGAATGACGAGTCCAATACCTTCAAATGTAAAGATGGCAGTGCCCAGAAACAGTGAGAAACTTGCAAGGTTGAAGTGATGAATGGGCTGTGCACCAACAGTGGATAGAATGTAAAAGTCATAATAGTACAAATAAGCAAGTCCAATCACAATAAAAACATCTGCAATGAGTGCAGTATTGCTGAGATGCTTGATCTTGCGAATCATGGCAAGTGGAATGTACACCACAAGTTGCAGATAAATGAGAAAGGTCATTGGAATCATCATTTGACAATCTGAAACGAGGAGGATGAGGTCACGAAGTGTGGTTGCAACAAAAATGACATAGGCACATGAAAATCCAATTTGAGAGAGTGCAATGGACGAGAGTACTGCGACACGTGCCTTTTGACCATACAGAGCGAATCCAATATCACCAAAACTACCAGGAATAACTTGACGACATTCAATGAGGATGAGCATGCATCTGAGACAGAGAAAGGCAACGAGACAGAGTACGAGGATAGAAAACCCCATTCCACCATTATAAAAGGAACGAGGGAGGAAGAGGACACCTGTACCCACAAAGGACTTGACGAGGAGAAAGAAGACTTTTCCAACAGAGGCTGTACCCGTTGACTGTGGTTGAATGAGTGGAGTGGATTCAGAAATCCCACGTTCCATAACCTCATCATCATCATCATCATCATCATCGTCACTATCCGAATCTTCACTTTCTGGATAAAAATCTCCTGCAAAATGACCGTAGAGTGAGAGGAAATCAATAAAGTTCTTTGTGATAAAGTTGTTGGAGGTGGATGGATTGCTGTTAGCAGGTTGACGAGATGCCATGTGATAACGACGTAGGCCACCAGGTGCACGCAGATCAGAAGCATGTACATCTGTCTCCTCTTGACTGTGTATGCGTGGTACAGAGCGTGCACGAGCCCTTTGACCATTTTCTGCATTAGAAGCCCAACGGTACACGTCATGAGTCACATCGCCACCTAATCGACGATGTGGACTGTATGGACGGTCAATTGGGTCATCTGTTTCTTGACTGGAAGAGAGTACAAGGTGTCTTTTTACAATTTCACCAACTTGATAAGAACGAGGTTGTGGTGACGTGGCCAATGGAGGGGAAGCTAGAAGATCAGTGTTTTCCCTAAATGGTGAAGTTGGTCGTTCAGGGATGACGATGGCATTGGGTGGTAATCGTGAGGACTCGCCGTTCATGGTGAGAAATCTTGTGTGTGAGAAATTGTTGGGAAATCTTTAAAAAAAAGATGGAATTGACGACGCATTTGTCAAGGTACATTACGCCCCGTGCCACGCGTACCACCACCTTTGTACTCGACCAATCCGATCCACTTGAAATGATGCAGGGATCACTTTCTAATATGGCAGATGGTCTAGAACGCTTGCAACAAAATATGCAACACATGATGGAATTGAGACGAGCCTTGATGGACTTTAACGGTTCATTTTCTGTGTTTTTGAGTGGATTGGAGTTGAATGCAACGTGTGTGGAATGGAGAGAGAATCCAGGATTGGTGTCATTTGAAAGAGCAGCAAGGCGTGCAGCTCAACATCAACAGTCAATGGCTGTCCCTGCTCCTCAACAGGACGATGATGCTCCAACATCCAACGCTACCGCTGCAAAGAAGAAGGTGGTTGCACGTGGGAGTAAGAAGGGTATTCTCAAGAAACCTGTATTCCAAGCAGACAAATTCATCAACAAGTTGCCTAAAAAGTATCATGATCCACCACATTATGGAATGTTGGAATTGATTTTACGTAAATTGAATGATACACCTGAAGGATTGTATTTATACGATATCATCAAATTGACAGGAAGTCCAAGGACAAAGTGCACAGAGTACATGACTGCGTTGTTCAATGCACGCACAGTCACTAAAGTATCCAGAAAAGGAATTTTGTATCAATTGGATAGTACGCGCATTAATCAACGTGTCTGAAATGCATGGAAAGTGAGATGGGATGTTGTTCTTGCCACTGAATGGAGAAAATAAGGGGGTCAGTAGGATGAAAGACCCAAGAGATAAATCGTCTTGCTCGAATAGAATGTTGAGCATGATCCATTTCTTGAGGAATGAGTGAGAACTTGATGCGATTAGTGTCCCTTGAGTAAATGTGGAGTGGATTTTCAGTGTACTGTTTAAGTCGATCGTAGGGTGAAATGTGCTTATCATCATACCTGAACAAGGCCATATCTACATACGGGGAGGGAGAACAGGATTGAGCAGGTAGTGGAAGGGTGGAAGTACCACGTTTTGTAGCATTGCTCTTGCCAATATTCCTGACTTTCCAGAATTGTTCCCAGTTGCGTAAAAAGGCTTCTTTTGCATAGATACAATTGCCAGCATGCGATTGAAGGTAGACACCATCAGCACAACCAAAAGTTCCTGTTGCAGAAGCACGGAGATGGAAAGAGGAAGCATCCATCAAGTCTTGAAAGGACATGTCTGAATTGTCATAAACGGTGAGGATTTCTGTGGATTCCATATTGTAGACTGCAAAGAAACAGGGAAGCACAAAGTGAGCATCCGTTGCATGCGTGCCAAACACGAGATCTTCTTGTGAGAATTTGAGTAAGAGATGTTTGTGATCAAGGAGTCGTGCACGCGTGATGATGAGTGCAGCAAACTGTGGTAGTGTTTGATGAAAGTGCATCATGGCATCAGGTTGGGTAGTGGATCGTTCAACTGCCATTCGATAAAGGCAAGATAAAAATCGTTGCTTGATCCCACTAAACATTTCAATGCGCTTGAATCGAGGAATATAACGTAATGGTGGCCGATGAAAGGTGATGGGCTGTGGCAGGATACTTGGAAGTGGTGGTAATGGAGGCTGAGCGGTAATGTGGAACATGCGAGCATGAGCAGGGATGAACATGGCTGGAGATCGCACAAGTGATGGAATGACTGGTGGTCTGGCCATACGGTGCTCATAAAATTGCTCATCGTCTTCATGAGTATACCAACCAATCTTTCTCACCATCACCAACTTGCCATCGCTCTTGATACGAAGCATGTAGAGGGTCTGATGGCGTACAGAAGTGATCAGCAGCATATCATCCAACATGGATACTGCCACATGGCCTGCAAGTTGAATTTGATCACTTTCAAAGCAGTGTTGACCGACTACTCTTCCACTAGCAAGATGAACCGCATGGAATGTCACATCATCCAACACGCTTTGACGATGTAAGCTGCCTTGTAAGAGTACATGGGGTCGTGGTGGACTACGAACAGAAGAAGCGAGGATAATGTACTGCTGACAAGCTGTAAACAAACAGAAATCCTTGCAAAAGTGAGGCAGAGGTTCATTTGTTGCCAGGTCAAATGGTGATGTTTCATACTTGAACTGAAAGAAACGGTCAAACTGGTCATGAGGATCTGTCGTATCATTCGTATGCCATCCACCTGGTCCAGAGTATTCAAAGACCAAAAAGGAACGAAGGGTCTTTGAAAAACAGATTAAATGCTAAGTCGCGATTATATGCATGCATATACAGTGAGGTTTACCTGACCATCAGGAGAGAATCTCCTAATCGTAAAAGGAAGTGAGATCAGTCGACCCACAGACCGATTAGGAACAATGTGTTGGTGGAATCTGCGTGCCTGCACATGGTTTGTGGTGGGATGAGGTGATCCAATTTCACGATTGATTAATTTTAATATAAAATGCATATATAAGTTTTAGTGACTGATGGGATGCTCAGCAATGTAGGCAGCCACCTTGCCATCATCGTCATAAACCAGTACGTTACCCTTCCACGTACCAAACAGTTCTCCAATCGCCTTGTTTCGTTTGTTCTCAGCTTCAATAGCATGCGCATCTCCCTTCCATCCCTTGTACTCTGTCATATTCTGCCTTCCAATTAACCTTTGACACTTTAACCTTAATTCTGGAGGTGTCCAATCAGGCAAGTACTGTCTACTCATCTCTGAAAAGTATCCTATGCCAAGTTCTTGAATGCCTTTGATAAGAAGCTCACGTTCTTTATCCGACCAGCTCTTTTCCTCATAAACCATGGCACCAACAGGCCTAAAATACCTACGCTTGTCACCCAGGGAATTTTATCCAAGTACGATTGATTTAGTGTTCCATCCTCTTGCAGCATTTCAGGTGGTGAAAAGGTACGTCGCATATCCTTTACCCAATCCTGCCGATCAACAACCAGTCCAGCCATATTTCGTAAAAAAAAACTTTTTCATCAAGTGATGCACGCATCTCGTCGCCTATTGTCTGCCGTTGGCCTCATCGGCACACCCGAGTACCAAGCAATGAAACAACATGCCAAGCAAACTCATGGTCGTTGGAGATTAATCTCTCTTTTCGTTGCGCTTCCTGCAGTTGGTGTTGCCACTTATAATGGGTATAAGCTTGCAAAGGAACACGAGGAGCATATGAAGCACCATCCACATGAACACAAGCCATATCAGTACTTGACGATTCGCAGAAAGGATTTCCCATGGGGCCGAGAAAGTTTGTTCCATGGCAAGTACAACCACCTTCCAGAAGAATAAACGCGTGTTATTGGTGCTGTGGTTTATTTGTGGTGGTTGCAAGGTCATTCAAGTAAGCATTGAGGAGTTTACCTTCCATGCCGCCCACTGCTAACCCGAATTTATCTGCTCTGTCCCTGCCTTCTAGTGTCAAATACCGCATTCTGCAGGCTATGTAAGTTCGGCCTGGAAGTCCTTGAGCTACGAGAGACCACCTGCTCAATCCAAACTTTTTGACACGTTCCAATAGCACTGCATCTTCTTCCTTGACCCACCGTGCCTTCTTTTTAATGTCCTGTTGAAGTGAAATCACATATCGTTGTCTACATTGCCTTGAGGACCGACGTGCTTTGAAGAGCGTGGAAATGAGTGACCACCGAGGCCCATGTTCTTCAACCAATGCACAAAGTTGTTCATCTTCCTTGGGTGTCCATTTCCCATTGTAAAGAGATGGATGGTCACTAGCAAAGAATCGATCTCTGCATTGTCGCGCTGTTCGTGTTTCAACTTGATCTGCAACATGATTCCATAGCATCAACTTGTGAGCCTTATCTTGATGAGGACGCGTATCCAACAATAATCGTGTCTGAATGGGTGTTAATCCTTGAATAGCTATTCGTAAGCGTTCAATTTCTTCACTTGTCCATGGACCATCTTTGGATAACTCATGGACACTTGGCTCGGATGAATCAACACGTGAATCCTTGTTCTTGTTGGGATAATAGTGGAAATTGAGTTTGAAGTGACGTGCTCGGCACTGTGCTTGGGATCGACCAACAAATTCACGTGCTATTGCTCCAAAATCCCCGTCTGTTAAATCATAGAGTGCATGTAAGCGTTCATCTTCTTGTTCAGTCCATGGTTGGCGTAATTGAAACTGTCTTTGTAATAAAGCATGGCGTGATTCACATTGTCTTGGACTCAGTTGTACTGGTAATCCCGTTGATAGTTTAGAGGCAATTGCCTTCCACTCGTGCTGGTGTTTTGAAAAGAGTTCTTTAAGCTGGTTGTCCAGTGCAGGTGTCCACTTTTGATAATAGGCGAGGCATCGTGTCAGCAGCATTTTTGCTTGTTTTTATTCAAAAAGTTTTCAACTTGATGCCTTCCAACTCTTTTTGCACATAAGCGCCACACTTGACTGCTGGGTACTTGTCACTGTCCATGGTGTCTAGGAGGGGCACAAGAGTCTTGTCAGAGGCAACATGGTAGAAAAAGGTGGATGAAACGCGCCAAAGTGGACGATTCTTGGCTTTTTGGCGTTCAATGGCTTCAAGTGTCTGAGGAAGCACCACTACTTCATGGTAGCCAGCTTGAATCACACCACCAGTCAACCATTCCATCTCCTTACCAGCCTGTACCAAAAGACAGCCATCAGGAACACGAACAAGCATACGCTCACCAGTATTACGTGGCCAAATGTACAATCCGGGGTATCTGGACTTTCCATGGATGGTGAGGAGATTGAGGTCATAGTGGAATCCAGCCAGGATAGTGTCAACTTGTCCATACTTGCCTAAATCACTGGCAGTGGGTGCAAGTAAATGTGAACCAAGATGAGCAAGTTTCGTAATGGCATCACGCTCCAAACCCAATCCAACAGCAACCATTTCAGCAACATTATTGACAGCAGCATTCATTTGACCTCCCCATTGATCCATCACCTGTGGCCATTGAGGAAAATCCTTTGGAATGACTTGCTGAGCATTCAGTTCAGGGAATTCAGAATCATCAGGACGTTCTCCATACCTCCAAAAGAATCTCCACTTTGGGTCAGGTCCAGTGACCTGAAGGGGTTTATGGCCTTGAGGAAGTTGGTCAATGATATCTTGGCAGGTTGGGTCAAACTGACACTTGGGATGTTCCTTTAGCTCTGGAGTAGGACCGATTTGATAATGGAGATCTGGTCGTGCATCAGCTTCCTTGACTTGGGTGGGAAGAGCAAAGTAATCTTCAACCATATCAATGAATTGATCATTATCAGCCTCAGTGACACGTGGATCCTTGACGATTAATGCACCAAATTGTTTGAGTGCATCAGCTGCCTTTTTACACTCCTCAAGGCTGGCTTCAGAGGTTGGATCGTTTAAGAATAATTCAAGATTGATGACAGGAAGTTGCATTTTTGATCAAAAAAAAGTTGATGTTCTCACCACTTTTGGATTTAGTGCCTGATGAGCACAAGATTCGACGTGTCATTGCAACAAAGTTTATACGAGGTGGTCAGATGATGGCACGTGTGACCGCATCGATTGTACCAGTGGTGATACATGCCTCTGAATGCTGTGCGTTTTGTTTGGAAAATTCGACACGGTTACAAACTCCTTTAAAGCGTTGTGGTGGATGTAGGAATGAATGGTACTGCTCCACAGCCTGTCAAATTGCCTCATGGAAAGCCTACCACAAACGACTATGCAAAATTAAAAAGATGAAAGAGCTACCAATAGAAGCAGACTTGATGTGCCGTACATTGTGGTGGTTGGAGGAACATTCGCCTGAAGCAGATGTCTTTATCTCTTTACCACATCATGTAGACAAGCTGTCATATCAGACTAGAGCGTACTACAGTCAACTGGCATCCATGCTATCACCCCACTTTCCACACGTTTCCTTGCAGATCATGACTGAGCACTTTGCGCGTTTTGGTTGCAACAACTTTATGCTACAGGATATATTCCCTCTCAACTTTTACGCCATGGCCACACATCCAAACTTGTCACTGTTGAATCATTCTTGCCGTCCTAATGCCACAGTGGCCTTCAGTGCTGGTGGTCATGCCAAACTGATTGCATTGCGAGACATTCAACCAGAGGAGGAAGTGACTATTGCTTATGTGGATGTTATCAAGACAAGGCATGAAAGGCAGCAAGAGTTGATAGACAAGTACTGCTTCAAGTGTGCTTGTGAACGGTGCAATGAATCAATGGGATGGGATGATATACTGCAAGGTCAACCCACAGATGCTATTGCCTCCCTCATCTCTTCCAACTTGTCGCAAGAGCTACTTTTGTACGATATGTACTCTAAGGAGGATGTGGAAGAGTATTGCAACAAAGCATGGCAAGCCTTGCAAGAACATTCATGTGGTGGATTACTTGCCTTGCTACAAATCAAAGCAAAGAGTTTTGAACAAGAAGGAGTACAAGGACATGTGAAGCGTGCGTTTGATGCTGGATTGCTCGTATTGGCCATTTATAGCATGATTTATGGAAGATATCATTTCATGACATGGACACATCTGTTGCTCCTCTATGCTCAACTCGAGTCTGCTGATACCACTGTGGCAGGTGTAAACCTAACCAAAGTTAAAGCAGAGATCATGGAGGCTGCGAGTGGTCGGTTTGAGGAGCAAGACGGCCAAATGTATGGAGAAGTTTGGAAAGTAACGCGCTTCAGACATGGTTACTAACAATCTCATCACTGCTATATGCATCTTGTTTCCACACATCTCACCCAGATTGACTATGGAGACATTTACCTAAACGACGTTAACAGCATCCATCGACTTTTAGTACGCAATGAGAGTGCTCATCAGGTTCATGTGGATCTGATTTCCAATCCATCAGAATTACTAACATTCCAATTGGAAAACGATGGTGTGGATCAATTGGAGCGCAAGGGGCAGGAGTACATCAACACAAAATTCTCCCATCTACAGCTCAAAGATGATGAGTCACCATTTGACTTGCATTTACGCGGTATTTACACTAATGCTCAGTTGGGTGCTCACTTTTTACACCTTCATAATGTGGTGCAATTGGTGAACGCGTTTGGTTTGGCTCCAGGTGCTTCACAGGACGTGTATGTGCAGTTGAATGTATCTGGTGTGGATACAGGCGACACGTATGGCTTCACAGAGGTAAAGGCACAAATGGTATTGGAAGCAAGTACGACTAATGACGAGGAAAAGCAAGTGTGTACGGTTGATGTGGTGGCCAATGCTTGCAAGTCTCTCATGTCCATGGATGAACAGCATACAAACATCACTTTACCTGATTGTGAAGTCAATGAAACTGTGCATCATGACCTCACCTTGGATAATAGGTCAGAAATTCCGCTTGAATGGCGGTTGTTGGTGATACCAAAGTACAAGGCAAAAGCAGAATGGGTTCAAGTGGTGAATCAAGATAGTGGACACGTCATTCAATCCAATGGACATGTTGCAAGTACCTCATCCACCAACCTCAGGATCAACTTTTCACCTGCTATGAAAGGAACGTTTGATTACACCATTCTCATTTCAAACGCACACAATTACAAAAACTCTTACTCTATCAAGATGCGTGGGGCATCACGCGCTGCTGCCAAGAGTGAAATGTTGACTGTGGATAAGGAAAAGTTGGATTTTGGGAATTGTTTCGCTGGCATCAAATCATTTGCAGAATTCAACTTGGAAAACCTCTCGATTGATTCATTGGACCTCGTCCTATCTGCAACGGACAAGAATGTAGCATTTCACGTCTCTTCTCAGCATGCACGGGGCTTAACTGCAAGTGCTCCAGAAGCACATGTGGATTTGGATGGATCGCGCAAAATGGATTCTTGCCTCTTGAAACCTGGTGCAAAGAGGAGGATCATTGTGTTGTTTTTGGTTCAAGAAGATGCAGAAAGTGAAGCTGATATTGTCCCACACACCTTCAATGTAACCATCAGCTATCAAAAGGCAGCTGCAGTTGCTCAGGTACCAGCCAACTTGTCCAAAGTACTAACCTGCCATGCTCGCATCTGTCATCCCATCCTATCCATAACTCCCAACACAGTCCATTTTGGTGATACAGATGTTGGTACCATGAAAGTAGCCAAACTCCACATTCAAAACCAAACGGATGCGCCTGCCAAAGCCAAGATCGTCTTCACCTCCAAGATTCTCAGTGCTTCTTCCCATTCACTAGACATTCCTTCGAAACAACGGGTTGAAGTCAAACTATACTACTTCCCTCGTAAAGAGAACACTGATTACAACAAACAAATCACAATTGTCAATTTGACCAATCGCAAGGATGACAAGATGGTGGAAGTGAAGAGTAACAACATTGATCGCAAGCGCATCACGTTTCACTCACTCTTTTACCGTGTACACACTCCAGCAGGAAACAATTTCATCGATTTTGGCAAATCTGTTTTGAACTCGGTGTCTGTCCGCTCCTTTTCACTCGACAACATATCTAAAGAACGCCTTGTACTACGACTGCTGCCCTCCAATCCATCCAACCTACGCGTATTTGCACTGGATGAACGAACAGCAAAAGCACGTCAAGAGCCTGTGTTTGAGCGAGATTTTACTGCATCCCTCGTTCAAGAAAAGGAGGAAGATGTTGCTTCTCCTTATTTGGATTTGGCATCTGAACCACCTGGAAGACGTAAAAAGAAGCTGCTGTTGTACAATACGGCCCTTCAAATTCCCTTTATTCGCAAGAGTGATGCACCCAGCAGTGGTAAACGGCCACGCTTGACTGCTCAATTCGATCAACTTGTCCATGATTCAGAGTGCAATCCAGCTCAATTGCAATCCATTCTCAATCAAATGAGTGGAGTGGAACTCGCTGCACTGTTGGAGGCATACAAAGGTGCCTTTGGATTGACTAGTGTTACCATCACTGAAGCCAATTGCATTGTTGCTCAAATTGCCATGGATCAAGCCATTGAAAATGCCATTCAAGACGGTCGCTTTCAATTATGTACACAAGTCTCCATTCCATCAGGTGAACGGGTGCGCATCCTCCTCCTTTACACTCCAACTCTAAGCACATCCATCTTTGACAAGAAGCCAAAGACTGAAGACTCGATCCTTTCCATCAAACTCGTTTACTTTGACCGTTCTCTCAATGAGCCTCGTTATGCGGATTTACTCGCTGCAAGTATTCCCAATATTCCAGTTCGTGTATTGGCCATTCGGTCTCGTACACACACCACTACCATGACGCTCTCTCAAAAGAATATCAATTTCGGAAATGTGGAAAAGGACGATGTCAAACAAACGCAGATTCTGGTACGAAATACCTCCAAGATTCCACTCCTATACAACATTCGTAAGTCTGGATCCATTGCATCGGGTAATATCGTCATGTCCAGTTCCATTGGTGTGATTGCAGAGTTCAGTTCACGTGAAATCACAGTCACTTTCAAACCCAAACTCATTGGCAATATGAGCGAAGCCATTGTATTTGAAAATGTATTGGATTCCACCAACAATCAAGTACTGTTTGTCAAAGCATTCGTTACCAAACCAATTCATTTCAACGTAGATCCTTTACAAGTGGACTTTGGTACATGCAACTTGAATGAGATTTGTCCAACACCTGCACGCATCACCATTTCCAATATGCATCAACAAACTCGCCTCTTTGACGTGTGGTTGGATAGTAAAAGCCTCATCGGTACCAATTTGACCTGCTGTGTGTATTTCACTATTTCACAGTCATTGGATGCACAAGATAAAGCGGTGACTGTCCTGAGTCCAGAAGCTGAAGAAAAGATTGAAAACATGTTGCAAAAGATCAAGATTGCAAGGCGTAAAGGAAGGGAGGACAAGGTGAAGAAGATTGAAGAAAAGATTCAAATGATCAAAATGGGTCAGGATTGGGAGGAAGGAAATGCACAAGCTTCAGTGGAACCTGCTGCAGATGTACCAGAAAGGTTGATGGTACAAAGTTCCACGAAATCAAGAAGCAGTTCCACATCAACCAGTCTCCTTGCTGCCAAAATGGAGAATAATGTACAGCTGAGTATCAACGCACGGTCCAAAGAGATGTTACTCATCAACATCAAACCGTTGTTGCAAGTGGGTGAGCCTGTGCCAACTGGAAGTGAACTTGTTGGTTCGATTATTGTGAGTGAGAAACGGGACAAGGATGTCTTTTATGCCATTCCATTCAAGGCCAATGTGGATGTGGATGCAAGTACGCGGCATTACACAGAAGAACCTCGAGAGATTGACGAGTGACCTAGGTACCCTTCTCATTAGCTTTTCTCTGACATGTTTGTAGGAACAGGTTTGTTTACAGTTTTCGATTACAATAGTTTATCCACGCCTGAATAATCGCTTCAACTCGCTCTAATCCAAAATCTTCATCCAATTGAAACCATTCTACGTGATTTGCACCACATGTACAGTCATGTTTGTACTGATACTTGGTGAGAGACACATGAGTCAATCGTTCCAGTTTGTGACTATTTTTGCACTTTTGCCCACCAGTCAACCGAGGGTACACACTGACCAATTGCAGATTATTGCCACATTGCTTCTCCCATTGTTGAATGCGTCTCATGACTTGAGTTGCCCTCCCAATTTTGTAAATAGGTGCACTTACTCCAACCACTTTGTAAATATAAATGTAACCAGCCTCTTCCTTTTCAGAAAAGGGTTTGTACATTTCTGTTAGCAGCAACGCTTGGACATCCAACCCAAGAAAAGATGGAATCCAGTCCCTATGTACCATGTTGGAGGGTGGTGGTGGCTGCTGCTGTTGCTTGGCATGCTGACCACAAAACCGCTTTCCTGCTTTGACAATCCGTTTGCATTTCATTCCAGATCTAAAGTACCCTTCACAGGCATTTGAAGGTGTTTCATGCAATGATTTGGGCAGAATAGGCTACAATTGTTGAAATGTAAACAAAAGAATTGTACCGTCAAATTCATGCTTTCCATGGCCATAGAGAGATCATCCACCACAACAGACAAATCTAAATACTCTACACTCTCATCATCCAAGAGCACAATCTCATTGTGCTGTGCTTTATCCACAACATCATCCTCGTCAGAATTGTCTTGCGGTGTACGGTGTGCCAGTACATTACGGTGCTGGTTCTGATGCTGTTTACAATACGCAGGCTCATTCACATGCTTCAATGTACGCTTACACCTTCGAATTGCAGGTGCAAATACCATTCCACTGCACTGAATCGTTGCCATCAAAAAAAAAAGTTTTCTCATGCACATTTTCACCTTGATCGCCCTCCTTGCCCAGGTGGCAAGTACACTGGCAGATCCCTGCGCTCTCTTTTCCCAAAAACCCGATTATTCAACAGCCAAGAATTGCTTGCAATCCTTCCCATTCAATCAGCAACGCCATCAGTCCATTGTGGATAATTTACTTAAAGCCCTGGATTTCCACGTATTCGTTGATATTTCTAATGCATCGCCTGATCCTATCCTTCAACCTAATTACAATCTACGTGGCGAGCTATTCAAGCTCAAAGCCGCTACATTTCCTAATGATATGGCTGCCCAGGAGGCGGTTGCAACTGTATTTATGCGCATGAATGATGCTCACTCCACGTACGATCCCCTGTGTTACCGCAAGACTGCATTTGTACAGCATTTCTTTCCGATTGCACTTGTTGATAGGCAGAGTGGAAAGACGAGGATTTTTGTGGGTGGGTTACCATCACCTCCGAATAAGCAGGATGAAGGGTACATTGGAAGAGAGATTCTTCAAATTGATGGTAAGGATGCGTTTCAAGTGTTGTGGGAACATGCGCAGACTCGGATCGGAAGGTACAAGGATGCATCTGCTCGATTTGGTGATGTATTGGCCAATATGTCTTTTGATGATAAGAGTGGCTGGGTGTTGAATGCAGGGTCATGGGCGTCACGAGCTAAACTTCCTCCAACTGGTACAGTGAGTTTTACGTTTGCAGCTGGTAAAAATCGTCCTCAAGAGACTGTGGTGCGTCCTTGGTTTGTGAATAAGCCAAAGGAAGCATTTAATTCTGGTACTACTTATTGGGACGTGTTTTGTAAGCCTAATGCAAAGGCCAATAAGGATCAGGAGATGGAAGGTGCTGCCAAGGCAAAGGCAAGTGGGCAACAGCAACAGTTCCTTGCGCATCAACGTCCTGCAGACAATGAGGATTTTTTGCACAATTACGATACTGATCCTGACAGAAGGCCACTTTCATCCTTTGTATTGGCTGTGGATAAGACTCAGTTACCCAAACCACTGATCAAGTATGAAGGACTAGCCTTTTTCAAGCACCCCAAGGACCCGCTCATTGGCATTCTCAGCATCAATACATTCAGCATTGATGGGGAGAAGGCCAAGTGGCGCACGACGATGGCTCAAATTATTCAACGATTCAATACGGACAAGATGAAGAAATTGATTGTGGATCTGACTGGAAATGGTGGTGGATACCTTGATTTGGCATGGGAGACCATTGCAGTGCTCACTCCCAACAAGAACGCACCTTTTCCCATGATTGCAAAGAGGTTCAAGCGTGATGTTAGGCTATCTCCCTTACACAAGGCCATGATTAAGAAGGCCCATGAGTTGAAGCATATGGAGAGTTCCATGAACCCCGCTTATTATGGTGAGCCTCACAGCAAGAGTGCTTACAAGGGCCTTCATTTGGTTGAACCTGGTAGGAAGCGACCTCTTTCCCTCAATGATCCTTATCTCTACTCTCAACTCTTTCAAGAATTGCCAGTGAACCCAAAGGGAAATCCACTCATCAGCCTTTCCTTCAACCTCAAACCTCAAGATATGGTTGTGTTGTCAAGTGGTGACTGTGGAAGTGCCTGCGCCATGCTTTATCTTCACTTGCGTGAGGTGGATGGTGTTAGAGGTGCTGCATTGGGCTATGTTGCAAATCGTCCTCGTATGGTATCCACATTTCCCATTACTGAAGTATTTACTCTCCAACAGCTCATCAAGGAAATCACCATGCTCAAGTTGAATGAGCACAAGTCTGCTCCCAAGAGCCTTCCAGTGAGTGCAGCGTTTAAATTTCCAATTCGAGAAGGGTACAGTCAGAGATTAGATGCAGCGGACCGTGTTGAAGAGTACTTGTGGTCAGGTGCTGATATCCTCATTGATAATGATACGCGCATCATGCTGCGTCCTGATCGTGTTTGGATGCGTTTGTGTTCCTTGTTGGGCTGGCACCAAGGGAAACGTGTCAAAAAGACCATCCCATATGATACCAATCCAAAGCGAACTTTTGGCAAGACACCGACTGATAACCTTGTGGTTGATGTCTCCAAATTGACCAATTACAGTGGTGCAAAGGGACCAGTGATTCAGGGTCAAGTGGTGGGAGCAAAGTTGCCAAAATCCACATAAAAACTTGTTTTTACTTTGAAAGATGGGTGAGAAATTTCTGATCGAGATGCTCATGACGTGTTAGATGGACATTCTAATCAGGATCAACCCAGGTATATGCGCCTTCAAATACACGGATCCACCTAACCCTGTTGTTAGGAATCGCATTTTCTTGAAGAAACGCTCTGAATTGAACAAACCATTTATGCCGATTGATCCATCTGCTCATCGCACGCCTGCACGTATTGTGGACCTTGATTCTGATGACGATGATAACCTCCCTGATATTACGAGGTAATTAACGCGAGCATCACTCGTCTGACTCGGTTGTAGTACACTAGGAAAATCAAAGGATCATGCTGCTGCTCCATTTAACCCACTTCAACTGCATCGTCCCACATCTCCGGGGTTTAAAAAGGCTACGCATGCCATCAATCAACCAGGAATGGCTGAACCTTCCACCCTTTACCCTTCACCCAAGAAACAAAACAAGTACATTGTTCCTAAACCAATTGAACCACCCAAGAAACCAGATAACGCGATCAATGCATTGATGGACGCCATTCCTCAGCACATGGAAGATGAACAAGACATCTTGGCAGCTACCAGTGACCATATTCAAGGGTTAAAGGTTAACCTCTTGCCACATCAAAAGATTGGAGTGAGTTGGATGGTGAAACAGGAAGAAAGCAAGTATTGTGGTGGCATCCTTGCCGATGATATGGGACTTGGCAAAACCATTGAATCCCTCTCTTTGATCCTCAAACGACCATCTCAAGACCCCAGACGCAAAGCCAACTTGGTGATTTGTCCACTTTCACTCATCCATCAATGGGAGCAAGAAATCCTTGAAAAAACTACCAAGAACAAACTCAAAGTACTCCTTTACCATGGTCCATCTCGTCACCGTGATTCCTTTCGATTCAAAGAGTACGATGTGGTGATCACGACTTACCAAACACTCGTTTCAGATGACCCTGTTTTGGCTTACAAGTGGTACAGAATCATTTTGGATGAGGCACACACTATCAAAGTACACAAGACAAAGGCAGCTGGAAAGTGTTTTGAATTGGATGGACAGTACCGTTGGTGCCTTACAGGAACGCCTATTCAAAATGGTGCTCAAGATTTGTTTTCCTATTTCAAGTTTCTGAATGCACGACCACTCAATGAATATTCAGTCTTCAATTCCAATGTTTTGACGCATTTCAAGGATGGCACGCAGGTCAAGAGAGCAGTCAAGCGCATTCAAGCTATCCTTGGTGCACTGTTGTTGCGTAGAACAAAGGTAACTCGACTTGATGACAAACCATTGGTTGATTTACCACCCAAGCACATTGAACACATTCGATTGGAATTCAGTGCACCTGAACGTAGATTATATGAAGCAGTGAATCAAAGTATTCAAAGTAGGCTTAGGGAAATGAAAGAGGAAGCTAGCGATAAGAAAAGTGGCATGATGGATTTGTTTACATTTCTCACTCGATTGAAGCAAGTGTGCTGTCATCCAAGATTGGTTGAAGGAAAGATTGAAGGATTAGATGTACAAGAAATGGTGGATGGAAAGAAGGTTGATGATGGACTCGCTGCTCAATTGGGAGGACTCTCTTTAGAAACCAACAAGTGTAGCATTTGCTTCACTGTCATTACAGAAGTAGACACAACTAAATGCATCAGATGTGCTTCCATCCAAACCACGGTGGACTCCTCAACCAAAGTAGACACGCTCCTTGACAAACTAGCTATCCTTGCTCAACAACATCCGAACGACAAGTCCATCATTTTCTCACAATGGCCCACTTATTTGGATATTGTACAAGAATCCTTGGATAAGGCAGGTCTCAAATCTGTCAAGTACAATGGATCCATGAATGCTAAATTAAGAGCCGCATCACTTGACAAGTTCAAAAATGACTCCAAAATCAACATTATCCTCGTGTCCTTGAAAGCAGGGAACGTTGGACTAAATTTGACACAAGCAAACCATGTGTTTTTGGTTGATGTTTGGTGGAATCCTGCAGTTGAAGATCAAGCCATTGACCGCGTTCACCGTATTGGACAAAAGAAACCAGTGTATGTGACTAAATTGACGATTGCTGATAGTGTTGAAGAAAGGATTGTGCAGATGCAAATTCAAAAGAAACAGCTTGCTGCTGGTGCTTTGGGTGATGGAGTACATGTAGGAAAATCTGCTGGAATGAACATGGAGGATGTGTTGGCGCTCTTTAAATACGATGAAGAGGAAGAGTAAACAAAACTTTTTTGCATGATTCGCGTAATACTATTGATAGCTCAGCTCATTCCAACTAGTATCTTACCCAATCCATCGCTCAGCAGGTTGATGTGCAACTCATGTCACCAAAATATGGATACTCGATTGATCAATTGATGGAATTAGCAGGATTATCAGTCTCACAAGCCATTTACAATGAATATCCACCAACCACTCACCCCTCTGTCAAGATAGCCTGTGGACCTGGTAATAATGGTGGTGATGGTCTAGTTGCGGCAAGACATTTAGCCCTCTACGGATACAAAGTGGCTGTTTGGCATCCCAAAATGGGCAAATCCAATGCTTTACTTTACTCGAGGCTCTTGCAACAATGCCAAGGTGTTGGCGTTACCCTCGATGAGGAGATGAAAGATAATTGTGACGTGTTGGTTGATGCTGTACTTGGATTTGGTGCTAGTGGACCACCTCGCGAACCATTTGCAAGTGTTATTGGATTGTTTGCAAAGACGAACAAGCCAGTGGTGGCTGTGGATGTGCCTTCTGGTTGGGATGTGGAGGCAGGAGATGTACATGGAACAGGTTATATGCCAACTGTACTTGTTTCTTTGACGGTTCCCAAAGTATGTGCAAAGTACTTTAAAGGTGGACATTACATTGGTGGTAGGTTTGTACCAAAGCAGTTGAATAAGGAACTTGAACTCAACCTTCCTGACTATCCAGGAGTCGATCAATGCGTCAAAATAAACTAGCAGGCATTGTATTTAAAAGTAGCCCTTTTCCCGAATGGCTTGTTGTTTCTCCACTTCAATTTGTGCCCAAAGACCTTCTTGAGTTTTGGCATCAGCTGAATTCAAAATGTTCTTACTGCAAGCGACAATTGAAGTAGTCAACTCTTGAGGTAAAATGTCAGCTGCCAATACTTGTGCACAAATGTAAAACAATTTTACGGGATTACCAACGGCTGCTGGATGGTTGGCTTGGACCAATTCCAATAAAAATGAGTATACAACAGGTGCTTCATCTTCATCTTCCAACAAGGGAAGGGCTTGCATGAGGACTTGAGCAATTTGATTCCCATCTGCCTTTGATGAATTGAATTTGGCAATCTTGGCAAGGGCTGCAATGGCATTGTCAGTGGCATACTCGTTACCCTCTTCCCTGCCCTGAGGTGAGGTGGCTGCCTTGGCTAATGAATCGACAGCAGCAGCACAGAAATCAGCATAAAGGACAGATCCATTTTGAGCAGCAACACCAACACCATAAGCAGTGGCTTGACGAACATCTGCATCTGCATCAAGCAACAATTGAATGAAACGATCTGCGAATTGATCACAATACTTCCAGGATTCTGGGCCAGTGAATTCAATTAAATCATCAAATAGACCAACTGCAAAGTGTTTGTTGGCTTGATCATCGGTGCGGAGACAAGTGGTGGCAATGGCCAACAAGTGAGCTTCAAAGGGATGGAGAAAGGCCTTTCCACTGCTCTTGATGACAGCATGACAGCATTTGGCCATTTCAGCCAATAATCCATGATCCATTTCTTCATCTTCATTCTCTTGTTCTTCATCATAATCTTCGTCATTTTGTTCTTGAATGCGCTTCGTGTAACGACCAAAGTAATCAACCATGATGGATTCCAAACCACCAGCCAATTGCTGTAAATGCTCACCTGAAAGACAACCAGCACCCATGATTTCTACAGACTCGGCAAGTGAGCAAACGAGGTATTGAAGGAATTCCACATCTGCTTCGGATGAAAGGGAACCAATCATGTGCTTCAAGACAACAGACCAAATGTCCACTAGTGCAGCTGGGCTTCCTGCAGCTAATTTGGCATCCTCCAATAAGAATGGAATCAATTCACAAGCAGCCTGTCGTACACCATCGTGGTAGTAGAATTTGAACAATGGCAAAGTGATGTCCAAGATGGTTTGGATGTATGGGGCAAAGTGAGCTCCCATGGACTTGGCATATACAGCAAGCATTTCCAGAGCAGTGTACTTTTCTTCAAGGGCAGAGGTCTTGATACCAATGTACTGTCTGTCCACAGGCACGAATTCCCAACCATCTTCATTCTCTGTGGTTTCTTGGACTTCAGCTTCATCCTCAAGGACCTTGATGTCTGGTTGAATCTTGGCAGAGTTAATCAAGGGACCCATCACCACTTCAAGGTAAGGAATGAAATCTTGACCAAGGACTCTGCACATACGTGCCCATGCTGAGAGGAGGAAGGTGGTTTGAGGATCATCGGATTCAGTAACACCATTCTGGATATTTACAAGTAATTCAAGGATCTGAGGCTGATGAGCAGCAAACACTGGTTTACCAACGGCCAAAGCCATCAAAGTGGAGCATTCAATGGCACGACCTCTCAAATTGCGATGATCTTTGCTAGTGGCAGCTTGCATGATGTTGATGAGAATGGGCATGATGACATCGTAATACTTGGCAAAATTGTCTTCAGCACTAGCAGCTGCAGTAGCAAGAGTGGACATGACTTGTTCTTGAAGGTAAACTTTAGGGGTTTGAAGGTTGTTGACCAACTTTTCAAAGAGAGGGTCCAAGTAGGCTTCAAGATGTTCCTTTTCAGCACCTTCACAGAAATTGACTAGAGCAGCTGCAGCATGGGCTTGAACACGTGGGAATTGAGTGTCACTCAAGGCCACCAAAAGAGATGGGACAACTTGAGCATGATGGTACTTTTGGAGGGTTCCAGTAAAATCGGTGGACAATTGACCAAGACAATTGCAAAGGGCCCAACGGACACGAGGATGAGCATCTTGAGTCAAGGGAACAATCATACCAATAATCTTGCCCAATTCCTTCTCCATCAACTTGGCACAACCTTCAGCAATGGAAGAAAGGCACATCAAAGCACCATGACGTTGTTGCCAGTTGGCTGATTGAATCATGTCGGGAATGAATTGGAAGACAACTGGAAGGACGGACTTGCCACCCAATGCACGTGCCATACGATCCAAAGCATGCTCACCAGCATCCACATCAGCACCATCTTCATATTCATCAATGTTGTCAGTGGTGTACCATTCTTGATCTTCATCCATACTGGTCAACATTTTAAGGCATGATGGTACGATTTGAGTGACAAAAGTAGTGTGCTTCTTGACCATACCAGGAGCAGATTCAGCCAAAGTGATGAGGAATTCCAACATGGAATGACGACTACGTTCTTCCAAACCATCATTCTGAAGAATAGCAGTACCAAAGGCAATCACATCACCCAACATTTGACGGAATGCCTTGGGGAACTCTTGGGCATACTCGGTCAAATGTTCCAAACCATCAGCAAGGAACGATTCTTCATTGGAAGTGAGCAATTGATTCAATGTTTGGAAACAAAGGGGCAACAAGGCGTTGTACTGGTTACGTTGAGCATCATCCACGTAAAACAAGACTGAAGTCAATGCTTCAATGGCAGAAACACGCAATGCAGGAGCAGAATCGTTCATACAAGCCATGAGTAAATTCTTGACATTATCAAAGGACTCGGAAGTCAACAGATCTGGTTGGCTGATAAAGACACGAAGGGCACAGTCCCGTTGGCCTGCTTCAGATGAGGAAATGAGGTGAAACAAGAGCGGTTTCAATTCTGGCCACTGTTGAGCATTATCCTCAGTGATGATTTCATAGAGTGAGGCCACCGTATCACAAACCTTGTTCCTAACCGAGTCTATGGTCTCTGTTTGCAAGGCTTCAGCCAGCCAATGTTTACAGGCTTGTCGACACGTCTCATCAGCTTGTGACCAGGGTGATGGGATTTGGTTGCTATCCGCGTCAAATTGCACCTTTAAACCCAATCTGCGAAACAAGACAGCAGAGAGCATTTTAATCTAGAAAAGGGAATGAGAACACAGAGAGAGAGAGTGAGAAAAGGCACGTACACCTGCATCTTGATCGTGACGAGCCAAAAAAGCAAATCCAAGGATAGTGGTTGATGGTTGACCAAGCGTCCATTCCGCATTGAGCCTTGATTCTGTTTCAGTGCGACGTTGGTTGTCCGTGGCGTGGAGCAACTCGTTCAAAAGACCACGTAAAACGAGCACAGTTTCTTCAGCAATTGGAATGGCAGCCATCTGAAAAAAAGGTGAAGAAAAAACAGTCTCAAGTCACATGACCACCTTTCAATGTTGCCCAGAATCCCACATCAAATTGCCAAATGGCGTTTGGACAAGTTTGCTTCCAATGATACCTTTGCTGATGTCAATTTGCAATCCATGCTGTGGTCGCGTACTGCTGATGGTGCACCTCACATTAGGATGGCAGTGTATTCGGTTCCTGATGGTCATCGACCACTCTTCAAGGATATCGTGGGAAAAGAGTTCAAGCCAACTCAAGTGGGTAAGGAATTTGGTCCTAGTTGGAGTACGCATTGGTTCAAGGTTCATGTGAATGTTCCTGAGGATTGGCCCAAACATGAAACTTTGTTTACCTTTGACAGTGGATGTGAAGCCATGATTTACTCAAAGGATGGTGTGCCATTACAGGGTTTGACGGGTGGAAATGTGAATGAACGGCATGTGGATTACGTTTTGAAGGATCGCAAGAACCTGTTTTACATTGAAGTGGCGTGCAATGAGTTGTTTGGTATGCAAAATGGTGGCATTTCACCACCTAATCCTGATCGTTATTATCGCCTTTCTCAAGTACGCATTGCTCAACCCGATCAAGCTGCCCGTGCCTTGCTTTTTGACATGCAGGTTGTGAAGGAAGCAGCCAACAAGTTGAATCAACAAAGTGCTGCTGCTTGGGCTGCTCTGAAAACTGCCAATCAAATGATGAATGTGTTTAATGTGGGTGATCGCTCTTCCATTCACAAAGCAAGAGATGTGGCTCGCGATGGTTTCCTTGGGGTGAAGGGTGGCTCTGCTCATCACAAGGTGTTTGCTATTGGGAATTGTCATATCGACACGGCATGGTTGTGGCCATTTGCGGAAACAAGGCGTAAAACTGCACGTTCTTGGTCACGTCAACTGGTGCTCATGGACAAGTATCCTGACTTTAAGTTTGCTGCCTCTCAAGCTCAGCAGTTCAAGTGGTTGGAACACGATTATCCAAAACTATTTGAAAAGATCCAGATCAAAGTGGCTAATGGTCAATTCATTCCAATTGGTGCGACTTGGGTTGAAATGGATTGCAACATTCCTAGTGGAGAATCCCTTTGCAGACAATTTCTGTTTGGTCAACGTTACTTTGCTGAAAAGTTTGGCATGGCCTCCAAGGTGTTTTGGTTACCCGATACATTTGGATATGCAGCACAATTACCTCAAATCATTCAGCAGGCTGGTGCAAAGTACTTTTTCACTCAAAAGTTATCATGGAACAACATCAACAAGTTTCCCAACACCACGTTTTACTGGCAAGGATTGGATGGTTCACGTGTCTTGACCCACATGGCTCCTTCTGAAACCTATGTTGCTCAGTGCACTGTGGAAGAATTGATCAAGTCTGTGGAGAACAATCGTGACAAAATGTACTCTAATGCCAGTTTACTAGTGTATGGCAATGGCGATGGTGGTGGTGGCCCACTTCCTGCCATGATTGAACGTTTGCATCGCATGCAGGACGTGGATGGACTGCCACCTGTCGAAATGTCCTCTGTCGATGAATTTTATGAGCATATTGAGCGCACTTCACCTCAATTAGTCACATGGTCTGGTGAATTGTATTTTGAATTGCATCGTGGAACCTATACTACTCATGCTGATATGAAACGTGGTAATCGCAAGAGCGAGATTCTTTTGAAGCAAGTGGAATGGCTGAGTACATTGGCACATTTGAAGAATCCTGGATTTGCTTACCCTCAGAAACAGATCAACAAGCTATGGGAATTGGTCTTGTTGAATCAGTTCCACGATGTTCTCCCAGGCTCTTCTATTGAAATGGTGTACACGGATGCCAATGAGCATTATGACAGAGTGAATCGATTGGGTCATGCTTTATTGGACAAGGCCATCCAAGAATTGAGTGTGGGTGCTGTATGGAACACACTTGCTTGGGACAGAACTGGTGTGATCAAGACTGTGCAGCCTGGCACACAACAGGTCAAGCAGATGGATGGACAAGTCAGTGACGAATATTATACTTTTGTGGCTGATGTACCTGCTGGTGGATGTGCCACGCTTCCACCATCCATCATGCAATCAACACTGAAGCCATCCAGAGCCACTCTGTTGAAGAATGGTAACCATCAACTGGACAATGGTATCCTTTCCATCCAAGTCAATCCTCAAGGTCGTGTGGTGAGTGTAATTGACCTGTCCATTTCCTACCAAAGACAACTCGTTCCTCAAAATGGCCTTGGGAACTTGTTTTGCATGTACGATGATGCTCCCATCTTTTGGGATGCTTGGGATGTAGAAGTTTACCATTTGCTCAAGAGAAAAGAGTGTGTTGCTCACAAAGTGGCGGTACTTGAATCTGGTGACTTATGTGCTTCATTGATCATTGACTATCAACTCTCTCCTAAAAGCACATTACGTCAAATACTTGCTCTCAAGGCCAATGACCGTACCCTTGAATCCACTTGCCATGCAAGTTGGCATGAGAACCGACAATTCCTCAAGGTGGAATATGCAGTTGATATTCACAATGATCATGCTACGTATGAGACTCAATTTGGTCACATTAGACGCCCAACACATTACAACACCAGTTGGGATGATGCCAAGTTTGAAGTCTGTGGTCATCGTTGGGCTGATCTCAGTGAACATGGCTATGGTGTGGCCATGCTCAATGACTGCAAGTATGGTTACTCTATCCATGGAAATGTCATGTCGCTCTCTCTCTTGCGATCACCCAAGAATCCTGATGCTCATGCTGACATGGGTGATCATGAGTTTAGGTTTGGTATGTACTTTCACGCGACTTCCTTCAATGATGCGGATTTGATCAAACAAGCCGCCTTCTTTAATGAGCCACTCATCCAAGGTAACAGTGCAAGTGAGGTGGTGGATGGTAACAAGACACCTCGATTCTACATTCGTGATGCTCCAAACGTGGTGATGGACACTGTGAAATGGGCTGAAGAAGGTGATGGCGTCATCATCAGATTGTACGAATCCATGGGTGGTCGCACTGTAGCTCATCTCCATAGCACCATCCACCTTGAATCAGCAACCTTGACCAACATCCTTGAGCATGATGCGTCACCATTGGACCTCCACCACAAATCAGGCGAGTCAGTGATCACCCTTCATGTTAAACCCTTCCAAATCATCACACTTAAACTCAGGCAAGTCAATCCCCTTCCACTAAACACAACAATTGGATAGATGTGACCACGAATGGGTTTGGATTTAATTCAGAAATGTTTATAGTACACACACACACGCATTAAACGTCTTTTAAATACAATTCAGCTACTTGTGCAAGACATAGCAATGGGTTCAGTTCAAGCCTATGCAATTCAGGCGATGCTTTACGCTCATGTATCCGTTCGTGTCGACGGAGTTCATCTTTTCTTGAGAATCTTCTGCAACAAGTGGTGCATGAGTGTGGCTTCTCGCCTGTATGAGTACGCAAGTGTCTGTCACGATGTTCTCTCCTCTTGAATGCTTTCGGACACAGTGAGCAATTGAAGGAGCGGAGCGGAGATGTGGGGTACGGTAGTTCGGTTGCCATGTCACGGAGTGATGGAGTGATGGAGTGATTGAAGATTTAGGGTGCCTTGAGGGGATGCCTTGAGGATGGAGATGGAGAACAAGAACAATAACAACGAGAACAACAGCAACGAAAGGATGTGAAATCACTGGATTGAAAGAGAAAAAGTGGGGAAAGATAAGAAGTTGGCATGTGATGGCCAAGAAAAATCTCCCCACTTTTTTCTTATCAGAGTTGATTACTCACATACTTTGGATTTGCGCTTTGGCCTGGCTTGCTTGAAGTCTTCATAGTCAGAGCCTGAATCTGAATCAACAATGATGGTACGCTTCTTGACTAGACGTTTGGTGGAGAGTTGTTCTGCTTCTTGTGCATCTCTGCTCTCTTGTTTGATGATTGTGTGAAGAGCAACCTTTTTACCCAGTAGCCAAGAGTAACAAGAGGCAAGGCTGGTGTTGGGTTGCTTATCAACAGGTATATCGTGTGCTTGCATCAGTGACAGGACATGCTTCCACCATGCATCACTGGCAAATGGACACTGTTTGGTAGTCGCTCCAAACACAGATTCATACCCACTCCACTTTTGAAAGGTGTCGATCAACTCCTTCAATGCATCATGCATGAATTGATCATACTTGACATGCTGCTCATCCTCCTCCTCCTCCTTTAAAAAGTTGGCATGCATGGGTTTAGCTGGAGTAAAGGAGAGAATCGCATCCTTTCTCTTGATCTTGCGCGTATCTGGACTCATAAACGTATCCATCAAGTCAGGCGGGGCATCCACATTAGCACTTCCATTCAACCAACTCCGACATTTGATGAACGTAGGCTTCATCCACAGTCTCAGGCGTTCCAGACTATTACGCAAGGCACGTTCTCTCCTTGCACGCATATTGAGGGATTGAATCAGTGTGTCCAACTCACTACTGGTACTAATGACACCCCATTCATGAGCAAGGTGAGATTCCAATGGTAACAAATGTTGTACCAAAATACCACCAATACAGCGAATGTGAAGGTATCGACTGCAATACCGATCTCGACCAAGATCAACATACTCAAACTTGCCATAATCTTGAGGTGAACTGTGTACTTCATTAGCATGAATACCACGCAATTCCACCAATAGACTTTCAATAGTTTTAAGAACATTGGAGGGTTCGTGTTCAGTTAATTCACGCTGGAGTGCTTGAGCTTCTTTGAAGAGGATGCGGCCACGCTTTCCAATAGTATCCATGCAAGTCTGCAAGAGTTCAATGTTCTGAGAGAGTTCATCAGAATGGATTTGGTTCCTTGTGCGCAGTCTTTTACCGTGTACTGCCTCTTGTGTTTGCATCGACTTGAGTAATTCCTCCTCTTTGGTATGCAATTCCAAATTCAATTCATTCAACTCGGCCTCCTTGGCAACCAGGGATGTTTGAAGAGTCTTTTGACGTTCACTGTTGCCACGCTTCTCCCTTTTAAGATCCGAGATGCTTTGTTCAACCTTTTGTACTGCCGCCATGAATTCTAGTGAATCACAGCAAAGTCTAATGAGGTGATGCAGTGCTTTGAGTTTGATTTTGGGTGAAATGGATGGCCAATTAGTGGACAAAAAGACCTGTTTGTGTTCACTAGGTACCAATTCAGCTAATGGTATTGGAAAGGTTTCACGTTTCACATTCTTGAATTTGAAGAGGTGAATCAAGGCAATGAAAATGTCTGCTAATCGCATATCCAACAATTCTGTGTGACTCAGCGCCATTCTTAACCATTCAAATGTGATGTTGAGACGTTCTTCGTGGCTCATATTCAGCATTCGACCACCAACACCGCGTAGAAATTGTACACATTCCAACAAGGTGATCAATTCCACAACATTGAATGTGTCATCTCCACTATCAGGCAACAGGCGTGCAGGCAATGGTTGAAGAGTTGGTAATGGCCGAGATAAGTGTTGAATGGCAGGATCCAAATCATCTGCAATGGAAGGCAATGGTGGTCGTGGTGGCCTAATGATTGGTTCTTGAGGAACTCCCTCTGCCTTTTCAACCAAAAATGGATTAGATTCTTTTGGAGCAATTACAGAGAATGAAAGACGCGTTTGTTTGAGGTTATCCTACGTGTATGACGCGTTTGGGCTGTATGAAGCAATACAGATGGTGGCTGAGTTTTCTTTGATTTCTTGAGAGGAGGTGGTTCCATAGTGCTCTACATAAATCACTTGAATTCATTTGCGCAGCATTACCTTTGTAGGTTTGGGTAAGGAGGGCACAGGTAATTCCATCAACGGTTTCCTTTGATCCATACAATTTTTTTGTTTACAAATTGAAAGTTTTCACACTCGGGTCTGTGTGTGCCATCCCTCTCCATGTCGCTTGTATAGATGCGCAGCTTCGGAACGTGAAGCAGCACTGTCTCTTTGAGCTCAATCGCCCTCCCCACTCCTGTACAACACTAACCGTTTCATACATCACGTCACTGCGCAACTATAGCCTACTTTTGACGCGTAAAGAGTACTACAGAAGCACCACAGGCAGTCACACACAACTTGGTTCCCAACAAAAAAAAATGTCCGTCTCACACATTGTCCTCATCAATTTCAAAGAAGATGCTGACCCTCAAGCCTGTGAAGACGTGCTAAAGGAACTTGAAACTCTTCGTGAAATCCCATTTGTGAGAAGTATCAAGTACGGCAAGAACTTTTCCCCTCGTTCTCAAGGCTTTACTCACGGTTTCATTGTGGAGGTGGAAACCAAGGAACAAGTGCAGGAATACACCCAACACGAAATCCATCTCAGATACGTGCCCAAGTTGATGGCTGTGGCAAAGGACGCGTTGGTTGTGGATTTTGAAAACGAGTCCATTGGTGCTTAACACAATTTTTTGTTTATGCCACTGTTGCTCTTTCTTTCATCAATGACTCTGCACCCTGAACCTTGTCTTCCCATTGCACCATGTGATCACGGATAGCTGCAATCTGTTCCTTGTCCAAATAACGACCTTGCATCCACGTCACCACAACAATCTCATCCACTTGATCAATACTTCCCTTGATCAACCCTAATGCAAGTGCTTTCATCACCAAATGCTCAACTTCATCCACCTTGAGTCGTGTTTCAGCTGCCAGAACAGAGAAGGAAAGGCGACGGCGTGCATTCTGAGGACGTTTAAACACCAATTCCAGCAAGGCCATCAAACAAATCTTTTCTCTGAGGAAACCTAAATTGGCTTCCAACAAGGGATGTTTGGAAAACTGCACAGCAAGGCTCTCAAATTTACCTACATCACCTCGGTTAAAGGCCAAGAGCAATGGGTGCAACCAGGCATGTTCTGTGCCATGTAATTCTTCCAAAATGGGATGCATCAACAATTCACCAAAGTTGTAAATGGTATCGGACAGCAAGGCAGCCAACGAGAGATCATGTGCACGCAACACCTTTTCTTCCTTGGAAAGAGAGTCTCCTTGAATACATGACAGGTACAACAATGCATGCTTGTAAAAGGCTGCGTATTCTGCCTTTCCCTAATAATAAAATATCAGTACACATATTCAACCATATGGGGACGTACCTTGTAATAATTGGCAGAGACTCTGTAGAAACTAGCACGAATCTCTGTGTAAATACCACCAGCATTACCAGTAGCAGCAACTTCCAATGCTTCAATTTCCTTTTCTGACTTGAGCATGGCTTCATGGCAGGCATCTGCATCTCCCAACATGAGACGATAATGAGCAGCTTCCATAACTGCTTGCACGTACTCTGGACGTGTTTCATCCTTATTCAGCTTGGTAGCAAGTTGATCGAGTAATGCAACTGCTTCATTAGCGTCAGGAATCTGCTTGGCTGTCAACACACAAAACTCTACTAATTTCAGGCCATCAATCTTGCTTTCAAATTTGGTAATGAATCGAGTATACACGTTCACGAGATAGGGTGCTGCATCAGGATGATGCATCAAATTGGTCAATTGCTGAGTTAATTGATGGTACAGTTTCCTTTGAGAGGAATCCCTGCATGACTCGATTAGTGGATGCAAGTCAGCTGGGGCAATCTGTTGAAATTCATTCAAAAAGGTGGTTGGATCGGAATTCATCTTGAAAATGAGAGAGACAAGGAGGACGTCACCACACAAACTCACTTTTTTCACTGCCTGCCTAAAAACTGCAAACTGTATCACAGAAGAACTTGAAACTTGCAAGGTGACCTCTCTTTTGCTCCCTTGTGTTCATTAAAATGTAATCAAGACTAGGCCATATGGAGATGGATCAACATTTACTTGGTGATGAGCACGCTTTGCACACGCATCTCGATGCCACCTCTGCAGAAGTTTTGCAGGCACTCTTGGAACACGATGCTTCACTCTCTGAGCACGCTGCTTCCTTCCTTCCACAGGATATACAGGCTGCTGTTTCTGCTCAGGCTAATTTGATACGTGCACCAGACGACTGTAAACGCATCTCATTTACCCCTCCTTTGATGTTCAAGTAGCTAAAAAACGAAAGGCTGAATTGGAGCTAGAGTTGCAAGGTAAATGTGGTGAGAATATGTGTTGATGTACTTAGAGAACCAAGGCATAAACCTATGCGCCATGTGTGGATTGGATGTGCAGCATGCCAATAACTTTCTGGTGGCTTGTGATCATTGTCACACCATGTTTCACCAACATTGTCATGTGCCTCCGATTGATGAGAGTGTATTCCAGGCTGGTCGGCCCTGTTTTTATTGTTCCAATTGTGTAAAGTCGGTCAATGGAAAGTCCAAGCACAAGATGATGGTGAATGGATCCATGCGAAAGGGACGCAGGTTGGAACAAGCGGTCAGCGGGGTTGGCATCAGCATTGAACAGGCAAGTACACTTTGGTTAGAGTGTGTTGGTTGACACTTTGGTAGAAACGATCTTACTTACTCTCCTTATCCAAGCAAGTACTCGTGAATCTGGTGTTGGCATGTGATTCTGCTCATCCAGAATTACCACTTTTCCCGGAATCCCTCCGTCATCAGGCCATGGCGGATGCTGCAGCCGCTGCTGCTGCATTTCAAACTTCTGAAGCCATGCAACAACAGCAGCGACAGACGCTTCAGCATCAGCCTTCTCCTACACCCCAACAGCAACAGCAACAACAACAACAGCAACCAACAGAAACTCTGACGATCGATGGTGCCATGATGCTACGTGCCATTGAATTCAGTCCTCATGGTTACCAAGGAGTTGTGGTAAGGCATGCAAGTGCAGGACGCAAGGTACCACGAGACATGCATGGACAACCACTCCCACCCTACGAAGAATTGATCATTCAAGCAGTGCAAGCACTGAATGAGTTTGAAGGATCTCAACCAAAACGCATCTTTGAGTGGATATCAACAAACTACTCTGTCTCTCAAAACTTTAGACCAAGTTGTAGTCAAGCCCTACAAAAGGCCTATCGACGTGGTAGACTGGAAAAGTGTGGTAAAAACTACCGATTGGCCCCTGGTGCATTGGAAGCACCCTCTGACATCATCCTCATGCAACCAGCAAGACTTCTGCAAGCAGATGACTCTAATGAACTCGAACAGCTTCAACTTCATCAAAACAATAAACAAGCACAGTAGTAATACATTTGACTTCACTCTGGTACAATTGTAAAGTTGCTTTGAGTGAGGCGATACTCGTCTTTGGGTAACCGCAATCCATACTGCTCAGTGAATTCAGGTAAAGGTTCTTTGTTTACTTCTTCTGCCAATTCCATCAAAAACTCTTTAGCAGGTGGAGGAGTGAAGGAATGGTTCACTTTGGCTTGTATGGCCAGTTTAACGTCGGACAAGTCGGGATCAGCGCGTCCACAGTGACCAGCATACACCATTGAATCTTCACAAATATCCATGGTGTATCGATGAGCAAATTCCATGAGCATTGGAATGACATTGGCGTGATGATCCGTCACTCCAAGGGATGTCAGGAGCACGGACATTAATTTGGCTTCTCTTGGCACTTGATTGGTGTTGGTGGAGGACATGTGAGCGAAAAAATTTTACAGCCACACAAATGTCAGAGAGCAGCAGCACAGCCGTGGCCTCACGATGGCTTCCACGTGATTGGAAGATGTACTCTGCCATCACTGCATCACTCTTGATTGCAGGTGTTGGTGCTTGGATTCTCTTGGGATCAAGTGGTGATGGTACTTCATCATCAGGTCGATCCAAACACAAAAAGAAGAAACAACGCAAAACGTCCACCTCCAAAGACAGAGAGGCACCGGTCAAAGAGGAGGAAATTACAAAGGATAATGACGCGCCTGCCACCGCTTTGGTGCAGGAAGAACAAGATTATCCTGGTAGGTGCTTGTGGTCGAAATGTGAGCTGACGTGTTGTAGAGCTGTTGTACGCCATGCCAGTCGCAGAGATTGAAACCCTTGACAAGCGCGTACGTTACTTGTGGCTTTTGTATGCTCACGAGCCTTTTTAGGAACGCGAAAAACACGCACAGGCACTCAAGGCAAAAGGTAACGCGCGTTTCCAAAAGAAGATGTACAAGGAAGCCATTGAAGATTATTCAAAGGCCATTGACTTTGATCCAAGAAATCACGTGTTCTTTGCAAATCGTGCTGCATGCTATGCCAACTTGGGCAAGTACAAGGAATGCATCGAGGACTGTGATTCTTCCCTCAAAATTGACAAGAAATACTCAAAAGCATTGCATCGAAGAGGTCAAGCCTATGAAAAATTGGGTGAATTGCGTGAATCCTTGAATGATTACACGACCATTTGTGTATTGGAAAACTTTAATAACAGCACAGCAGCTGAATCCATGGAACGTGTCATCAAGTCCCTTGCTGATGTGGAAGCACGTGAGCGCATGCAGAACAGAAAGCCTGTACATTTGGCCAAAAACGTCCTTGCCTCCTACATGGACTCGTTTGCAAGCACAGCACATACCTACAACTTTCCAGATGCTGCTGATGAGTTGGAGCCTGTTCCCACGGATGATTATGAAGATGGTGAGGTATTTTATCGTTATGCTGAACTTGCCATGAAGCAACGTCGTTTCAAGGAAGCAGAGGATGCCTACACTTCAGCCGTCACATTTGGATGCTCCAACATGATCCGTGCACGTTTAATGCGTGGTACCTTCAAGTTTGTACATGGCAACTCTCAGGAAGCCATGGAGGACTTTACGTGGGTATTGGGACAAGAACCTCAAAACGTGGAAGCCATGATTAAGCAAGCAGGTTTAGTGACGGAAACTGGTAACTTTGAGGCTGCCATGATGGTGTTCCAACAAGCCATTGCCACCGATGATACCAGTTCAGATGCCTATTATCATCGTGCACAACTTTACCTTGTGACAGGACAAACAGAATTGGCTATTGAAGATTATCAAAAGGCTGTGGGATTGGATCCATCCAATGAATATGCTCAAATCCAACTCGCTGTTGCTCAATATCGCCTTGGTCAAATTGCCAGTGCCATTGCTGCCTTCCGACGCATGATGCGAGAATTCCCCACCTCCACGGCTGTTCGCAATTATTATGCTGAAGTGTTGATTGATCGACAAACCTGGGATGAAGTGAACAAGGTACTGGATGAATCAGAAAGCCTTGATGCAGAGAATGGATTGACATATGTCAACAGGGCTACCATGTGGTTACAAAGGATGCAGCAAGATGGTACTTCTGCCATTGCTGAAGCTGAAAAGTGGTTACTCAAAGCATTGGAAGTGGAACCCATGCATGATGTGGCTCTCGCACAAATGGCCCAACTCAAATTACAACAAGGCGATTTGGATCAAGCAGTGCATTACTTTGAACGAACATGCGACATTGCGCGAACCGAAATGGAACTCTCTCAAGGCATACAATACCTGGAAGCCACCCGTGCACAAAAGGTCTTTATTGACCGGTATCCTGAAGAGGCAACTCGTTTGCGTTCCGTCCAAGCTCCAGGCATGTTTTGAGAAATAATCACTTCCCAATAACAAACCTCCTACAAACTTTTTTGTGTGTGCGTGTGAGTGGTAAAGCGTTTAACCAAGAACATGGGGCCTAGGCGTCGAACCGTGGAGCGAGTCCATTTATAGAAAATATTAATCCGCTTGTACCTTGGATGATAAGAACCATCTTGGTGGTGCGAGTACTACCCCTTTCCCTTAAAACTTCCCATCGCACTTTGCTAGTCGAAAGCACTTGCACATCTCATCAACACTCACACTACACAATCATAAACTCTCTATTCTAGTAATAATCAACCCTCAAAGTGAAATTTGAAACACCAGACATCGGTTCATCCATTTTCACTTTCAAATCTCATCTCGCATCACACCAATCTCAACGTCCGTCCCGCCCTTTTTCCCTTAGAACTTACACCCTCCTTTTTTAAAAGCGATCGCTAATCGTTAGCTCCTACACTCTCTTTTTCTCAACATGAAGCCAATCTTTGCTTTTGCCATTGCTGCACTCCTTCTTTCCTCTACCTCCGCTCTTTCCTTACCATCTCAATCCCTCCATCGTCGTGCATCTCATGCCACGCGTCCCAGCAATAACTACCAAGGTGAAAGCAATTTTGGAAATGAATTTGACGACGAATACAACGTAAACTACCAGCAACCAAGTGAAGAATATTCCAGCCGTGGTGGACGTAACCCCTATGAAGATGAAATGTATGGTGGTGCTCAAAACGCTGATGCCTATGCTCCTTATGGTGCACCTGCCCCCGCTGTGGAAGACTATGCCGGTGCTGATCAAAACTATGCAGGCAAGGCCCCTTCAAACGACTATGCAGGCAAGGCCCCATCCAATGATTATGCTGGCAAGGCTCCAACCTCCACTACATGTACCTCTTCCCTTGCTGCCTACCCAACTCGCACTACGTCCTGTACCTCATCCGTTTTGCCAACCAGCACTACCACGTGTACCACTGGTGGAACGGTTCTTCCTACCAGCACTGTTCCTTACACCCCTGATGAAGGTGCAGAAAACAACAGTCAAACAAGGTGCACACCAACCACTGTGACTACCACAGAGGTCATGCCCACCACCGTGTACCGTACTAATGTGAAGACTGAAACTGCTTACAAGACAAATGTGATTACCACCACTGTTGAGAAGCCTGTACCCCAATATTTGACCAAGACATTGACTGTGGACCATACGAGTGTAGTGACCAAGGTTGCAACCAAGACTGTGGATAACTATGTCACTGCTACTGTGACCACAACCAGTTGCACCACCAAGACTCAAACTGCCACTGTGACCAGCACTTCCACTACCACTTGCTACCACACGACCACCTCTGTGGTGGAAAAGACCAAGACTGAAGTTGCAACCAAGGTGGTGACCAGCATTGTCAAGGAGACTGCTTACTCCACTGTGACCAAGGAGAACACAGTGACCACGACTGTGGGTGCCCTCCCAAGCTCAGAGACCAAGCCTTCTGCCCTTCCCGACAAGTATGCTGGTTATGGACCAGTCCCTCCACCTGCTGCTGCTCTCCCTGACAAGAATGCTGGTTATGGACCTGTTCCCTCTTACGATTCAGGAGCTGCCCCTGCCCAAGACACGAAGCCTGCATACACTCCATCCAACGACCAATCTGCCTATGCTCCCGTTGGTGATAATGGTTACTAAGAATATGTGAAACGTCAGGGTTGACCCGATCATACTGTACAGTGTAAAGTGTGATCCTGGTCAATTCGACTTGTTTCCCTTTGTTTTTGATGTGCCGTTGAAGTTGTGTGCATGGGGTCTGCATTAGCTTTCTGCTTACGATTCAATATAAAACGTTATCTTTCCTCAAATCATTTGTTTTGCATTGGCTTTAAGGAAAGTGAGAGGCAAAAATGGAAGCAAAAACTGTGCAAAAAAGAGCCCAATGCGGGGGTCGAACCCGCAACCTTGAGATTAAGAGTCTCACGCTCTACCGATTGAGCTAACCGGGCGATGTTTAATGAGTCAAGTGTAAAATCCTATTGCAAAATAGTCCAGAAACAAAAGCCTCATCAGCATCCACTAAAGCACTCACTTGATCAAGAGTACGGCTACAAACTACTTTATTTACCAAACTCCACAAAAGCGGGAATACATTATCGAAATTGCATGGATGAGGATAAGGGTCGACGATTCTCCATGTCATTGTCTAAATCATCCACTGCCAACTGAGAAAGACTACTCTTTCTCTTGTCAAATACTTTCCAGAACCTCAGTGTATCATCAGCACCACCAGTACATGCCATCGTGCCCTGTGGATTCATGGCAAGGTAGAGAATACGATTACGGTGTCCATCAAGGGATGCAAGTCGTGTCATCGCAGGATAACTCCATAAGTTCACACAAGGAAAACCATCTTCTGTGCCAGTTTCATCGTATCCCTGGGTACTCAGTAATTCATTAGCATGTTTGGACCATGCGAGATTGGTTATTTGTGCACCAGTGTCAAGGCATTGCAGGTTTGTTCCAGTTTGGATGGACCAAGTACGGAGTGTCTTGTCTTTGGCTCCACCAGCTGTGGCCAATACACCCTGTTTGTGAGGTGACCACGCTATTGCCTTGATTGCAGAAATGTGTCCATGCAAGTTCCACATGGGCTGTCCATTCTTGCGAGGATCCCAGATCTTGAGATCATCACTGTTGGCACCACTTGCAAGGAAGGTACCTTGTGGATTCCAGGCCAATCCACAGACTTCTTCCTTGTGATGCTCCAGACGTACCACAGGATCCTTGAGTCGAACATCTCTAAACACGACTTGTTTCCTTGAATCGCCAGTTACAAGGATGCTGTCGTTCCATGACATGACACCAACACGATCTGTAGATTGATTCATAGATCGTAAGGGTCGTCCAGTTTCCACATCGTAAATCTTGATGGGACCATCCCACAGGGCAATCGCCATGTGCCTGCCTCGTTGTGTGAACTTGAGGGAGGTGACTGGATGGGCAGCTGGGAATTCTGTCATTTTGTGTACTGTTGAAGTAGCACAATTGTACAGGTAAACCTTGTGTGTCAATGATACGGAAAGTAGATCAAGGGATGACCAATCCATAATATTAAAGTAGAAATCATGAATCATGTCAGGAGCATCCAGAACTTTGATGGGCGTGCGATCAATAATTTGGCTTGATGATCGTCGTGGTGACTGAAGTAGTCGTCGTGTATGTGCTGATAATGGCGTACGGGCATATTGATCGTTCAAAGGGCCTTGAATACCCCTTTGGCGTGCTTTACGAGGTGTCGTATAATGAAACAGAGATTCTGGGGGTTGTATCGATGGTAAAAAGGTGTTGGAATCATCCAAATGAGGGGGTTGGCCAACGATTTCATTGCGAAGAACCCTCCGCAGTGCATTTTTGTTAGTGGCAGCTGTCAGCACTTGTTCATCCTGTACAAACTTGCGCACGGTGTCATTTTGAGTATCATGTACATTTGAGGGAATAACTGTGCCATTCACCGTTGAGAATATATGGTAATCAGAGACGGAATCAGGTGTGGAACGTAGTGGAAGGAATCTAGACAGGTTACAAAGGGGAAAAGTTGGAGTCATGCCTATCACTATATAGCACATGCTTTGTTCGTCTCTGCGAGGGTGTTTGAGGCTTTTCACTGACGAGATCCATGCGTGGATTCGCACATGATTTACGCATTGACGCAGGAGTTTTTGGGGTGGCAGATGAGGCTTTCCAACGCCTTTCAAATTCAGGATCGAGCATGGTACTAAATAGTTGAGTGATTTGAGGTATGTGATTACGATTTAATTGTAGCTTTGATGGGGATCGCTAAAGATGATGGGATGGGCGAAAAAAAAGTAAACAGAAAAATAAAGTTGATTTGGTCCCTTGTCCCACACCAAGACGCGTTAAGGAATGGATGAAGTGTTAGTGACGCGTCTTTCAAGTATGTACTGTGGAATGTGGATTCACTTTTCACAGAGATTGCTTTTGACGCGTCATCCATCAACATGGGCAATGCTCATTTCATCCTGCTTGCCCCCCATTGACCTCTTTAGAGAGATATAGTATGTTACGCGTCATTGATTGTGACTGCCTTGCACTTTTTGTTCATCTTTCCACCTGTGTGTATGAGTGCACTTTCACAAGAAAACCAAAATCTAATCTCAACGTTCCTCTCGGTGAGTACGGACAAATTGCTGTCTCTGTTCTTGGATGACCAGATCGTCGCAGCCTTGATTGATCGTGCTCAAGAATCACAACAATCAGCAATTGTAAATAAGCAATTGGCTCGAGAGGTCCAGGAATTACGTGCAGCCTCCACCGTACAGGAAATCAACAAAGGCACGTGCTTGCAAGGGATGGAGCTAATGATGTGTAGAACAAGAATTCCATCGATTTGAGATTCGTTTAAAATCACTGCAACAACAATTGGATGCAGCTCATGGAGAAGTTCTGGCTGCAAAGCAAGAGAAGCAAGCAACACGTGCGTTCATTACTTGTTGGATCTAACGCGTCATTAGAACAGGAATTGCAGGATACCATGGCTAAATTGGCTGAAGCACAACATGAAGTCTCCAGGTTGAACACAACATTCCAAGAAACGGAAAAGTTGGCGGAATCCAGAGAACGTGATCGAAGGGAAGCTATTACCTTGCTGGACCGACGCTCAGCAGACATTGAGACGCTGGAGGAGGAATACAAACAGCTCTCTGCAAAGTACAAGCAAACTGCCACCGAGAACAATACTTTACAGTCATCCATGCAAGAAGCCATGTCACGTGTGCACGAATTACAGATGGTCAAGGGTGATTTAGAGAGACAGTTGCAGATTTCACAGGCAAGTCGAGATCACTTGGCTAAAGAATTGGAACTCAAAGGAGAAGAGTACTCCAATTACCGTAAGGAAAAGATGGCAGAGGTGATGCAAGCACAACAAGTTGCTGAAGAATCCAACAAACAATTTCTCATTTGTCAATCTCGCCTGGAACAGACGACCAAGCGTGTTGCAGATCAAGCTGAAACGATCGAAGATTTGTTGCAAAAGGAACATGATCTCAAAGCCCGTCTTTTGTCACAAGAGGAAATGTTCAAGAGTGAAATCGACACTTCTAAACGCCTTTGTGAGTTGTGGGAAAACAGTGCACAAGAATTTGGTGAGCGTGCCAAGGAACTTGAGAATGATCTGCTTCAAGCACAGGAAGATGCAAACAACAAGGTGCTTCAAGCTCAACACGAACGATCTAATGATTTACTTGAAATTCAAAAACTCAAGGTTCAACTTGAACAGCAGGAACTTGTTGTGGAGCAGTTACGTGCTGAGCTTGGTCATGCCAATGAACTCATTTCTGGAGACGCTGCTGGAGGTGGTAATGTGGCCATTCTTTCACCCACAGCTGCCATTGCTAGTCGTTTACAGAAATCTGGCAAGAGTTTCACAGAAGTCTACCACGATTACATCAAGTTACAAGATATATTGAGGCATGAAAAGACGGAGCGTGAACGATTGGAAGGTTGTCTGCGTGATGTCATTGCTGAATTGCAGGAACGTGGCCCTATTGTGGAGAAGGTACGCATGGAAAAGGAACGCTTGGAAGAAGAAAACTCTCGTATTGCCAAGCAATTGGCTGTCGCTGTTGATGAAAAGGACAGAATAGTTGCAGAGAAATCTCAAGGTTTGTTGGAGGTGGAACGCTTGTCTAGGGAAAACGATTTACTGCAAAAGGAGAATGAGCGTGTCTCCATGCAAATCAAGCATTTACTCTTCCAACAAGGCAATGACGCCAACGTTCACTTGGAAGAAAATGCTTCCTCTGTCATGGCATCTCGATTGACCACGTTTGATTCTGTTGCTGCTTTACACGAGCAAAATCGTAAACTTTTGCGTGTTGTGGATGAACTTGCGTCTCGTATGGAACAGCAGGAAAAGGAGCATACTAAGAAACAAGAGGCATCAGAGTCACACTCGTTGAATGAAGCACGAGAATTCATCCTTCAACTCAAGGATGAAGTGAAACGCGCCAAAGCCAAGGCAGAGTCTTACATGCGTGAACGAGATATGCTGAACAGCATGCTTGCTCATTACAAGGAAGGTGATCAGCAGCACGTGGGAATGGTACCAAGTAACACGATGGATGGAGACGGTAGCATGTACCAGCAATTGTTGAATGAATTGCAGGCCAACTTTGATGCTTATCGCAAGGAAACAGGTGTGGACATCAAAACGTTGCGTCAACAATTAGAAGCCATTCAAAAAGAATTGGCTTCTGCGCGCGTTTCCCTTGTTCAATCTCAAACTCAAGTTGCTTTTCAAGAGGAACGTTATGCATTGCTTCAAAAGAGTACAGAGCATCAAGGGCAAGAAATCAAGGATCAACGTTCACGCAATCATGATTTGCAGCAAATGGTGAGCAAGCATGAACTCACTGCCCAACGTATTGCTCAAGACTTGATGGATGCACGTGAACAAACTGAACGTGTCAAGGTGGATTTGACGAATGCACGCTCCGAATGTGAATTATACAAGAATGCTGAACAGCGATTGATTCAAGAAAACCAAGCTTTGATCAAGGAACGTGTCAATTTGAACAATCTCATTCGTGACTTGCAGGAAATGCATCGTGAATTGCAAAAGATGGAATTGGCCAAGCAAAAGCGATCTGATGAACAAATACAAGACTTGCAACGTGAATTAACGGAAATGAAGAAGAAGGTGGATGAAGTAGCCAAGGAACAAGCCGCAGAAGTGGAACGAAAACAAGTGGAATTGCGTGAATATCAAGCCAAGTACGAATCCCAAATGGCCTTGTTGTATGAGACACGTGAGCAACTCTCTCATTCCAAGAACGCCCATGCTCAACTTCAATCCAAATTGGATGAAGTGGAGAGTGATCTTGCAGCCGCCAAACGCAAGTTGGATGTCTATCAAACACGACCTGCCCATGAACAAACAGAGGGTGAACGCACATCCGAGTTGGAAAGTGAAGTTGCAGAATTACGTGGGCAGGTGGAAACATTGCAAATCGAACTCAAGAGAAAGGAGGAGCACATGCAGCAATTTGTTTCTATCAGTGAGGCGGCTGAAGCAGCGCACAGGGAATTGCAAGCTACTTACGATCAGTACAAGGCAATGATGGAGGCCAAATTGAAGGCATCTCAAGCAATCGCAACAGAACTCGAGTCTACCAAAGAGAACCTTTTGGCCAACATTGCTAACCTTCAACAAGAAATGCAGCAACGTGAACAACAGCTCTTGGGTGAATTGGAGCAAGTTACACAGCAACGTGATGCCTTGGATGCCAAGATTGAACGTGTGGAGGAGGCTGAACGCACCATTGATTCCATCAAGCAAAAGCTACAAGATGACGTCAAGTTACATGCGCGCCTTGCCCAGGAATCCCATGAACGTTACAACCAAGAATTGATGGCTCATGCGGGTGATGTGGCATTGTTAGCTGAATTGAGAGCTGAGCACAAGGTATTGGAGGACACGTGCAATCAGTACAAATCCGAGTCTGAAAAAGCTAAATCCAACTTGACCAATTCACAGTCTTCTTGGCAATCACAAAAGGAATTGCTTCAACGCAACATTGAAGATTTGGAAAAGAAATGCCGTGATTTAGAAGAATTGAATAATCGCTTGCATGCAGATTACGATATTATCAAGGTGACAGCCAGTAAATTGCAAGAATCACTTTCCATTGGTGCAGAATCCACAGAATTCAATGAAGATGCTGCTCAAGTACGTGAAGCTGTTGAGAATTTACGTGGCGTGGTGAATCTGTTGCGCAACGAAAACACTCGTGTGCGTCTTGAAAAGGAATTGGCACAGCAGGAAGCACGTCGATTGCAACAAGAGCTCATGTCATCACAGCAATCAGCTGATCAAGCAAGAGCTTCCCTTCAAGCCGTAAGTTTCTGTACTTGTTGAAAGCTGATCATCGTAGGAACGTCAACGTCATGAACTCACACTCCAGTCCCAACAGCAGCATGATGAATTACTTGCCAAGATTACTGAATTGAACATTATGCGTGAAAGCAACGCAACCTTGCGTACTGAAAACAAAAAGGCACTCAAGACCATTGAGCAGCTTGAAGTCCAGCTCAGGTCCTTGCGACAAGAAATGGCTCCATTGAGGGAACAGTTGGCAGACGTGCAAGCTCATCAGCAAATAAGTGAGCAAGAGAAACAAATGATTCAAGAGGATCGTGATCGATGGCACGAACGTTACACCAAGGTACTTTCTACACAAAAGAAGGTGGATCCAGCAGACTTTGAGCGACTCAAGGTTGAATTGGAACAACTCAAAGAGGAAGCTAGTGCACAGATTGCGGAAAATGAACGCTTGACGGCGATCTTGAAACAGAATGAAGAAAGGAACATCAGGTTGGTGGAAGCTGGAAAACATTGGAAGACTATGGCATCTACGCGCCAGCAAGAGTTGGAAGCATTGCGCATGCAAGCGGGTGATAAGAGCACATTTGAGCAAGAAAAGGCGTCATTGGAAGCAGAAAAAGCAGCACTTGTTGCTGAACAAGTCAAACTGCAGAAAGAGATTGAAACGATTAATGAAGATGTTGTCAAGGAGAAGAAAGTATCGGAGGAATGGAAGAGAAAGTTCAACAGTGTACGTGAGATGGCTGTAAAACTCCGAGATGATCTTAAAGCCAAGGAAAAGGCAGGTGATTCCAGTGAGCAGATGAATGAACTCAAAGAAGTGCACAAGAAGGAATTGGAGGATCTCAAGGCCACGGCAGCCAGTGATTTGCAAAAACATGTTCAAGAAACTGACCAAAAGATTCGTGATTTGCAAGAAAAGTTGAATCAGTATGAACAAGAGTTGGGAGTTGGGGAAGAGGATGCTGGTGGACACAAACGTGCACGCAATGACAACATGGATGAAGATTTGTTGCAAGTGGAAGAAACGACGCACAAACGCGTACGTACTATTAGTGAACAGTTGGTGGAGCAAGCAGAGACAGATTTGCTCGCTGATGGTGATGAAGAATGGGAAGAAGAGTATCATGAAGAGGAGCAGGTTGAAGAGGAGGTGGAGGAACAAGAAGAAGTGCCTCAGCAACCTTTAGAAGAGGAGGAGGAAGAAGAAGAAGAAGAAGAAGAAGTTGGTGAACTAATGCTTGCACCTGATGTGGAATCTGAATCTGTTCAAGTGGTCACTGAGACGGCAGATGGTGACATTCAATCCATTGAACAAATTCCTGTTGCTACTCAAGAGCCAGTGGAAGAAGAGTCGGTGCAAGAAGAACCGCCCAAAAAAGTACCTCAAGTGGTTGCAGAAGCCCCTCCTGCAATTGTGGAATCTGCTTCAGAACCTTTGGAAAAGACCAAGAAACCCTTCAAGCCCATCAAATTTGAATTGCCTGCCAAAACTCCTGCGCCATCCACTACAATCCTTGCTGCTGCTGCTGCTACGACTGAAGATGCACTGAATCCCATCAGAGTACGTGAACTTGCACTCAAAGAGCGTGTTCGCTTGCAAAGGAGTAAAGCTGGTGATACACCAACAGCCATTCCAGAACCAACACTTGGACGTGGATTGGGACGTGCAACACGATTGGGTTCTCGCTTGGCTGCTGCTGCCGCACAATCCGCTGGACAAATCACTCCATCCGAAACATCTACAGCACCAGCACCCACTACCATCAACACACTTGCATCAAGTTTACTTCGGGCAGGTGGCGTTGGCCTGAAACCAAGAGGTGGTCGCATAGGAAGAGGCAGGGGTCGAGGTGGTGTACCAGAATGAAAAATGGAGTGGTACATACTAACAATACACGCATTTTATACAAAAAAGCCAAGTGTGTGCAATTACAGTTTGTCTGCTGAATTCGATCTAGACAAAGTCAATCGCAAACCAAGTGCACGTACCTGAAATGTAAACGATAAAACCGTTGAGAACCGTCCCATTTGGTGCCTCCAATCCAAATCTCATCAGAACTGCTTGATGAGGTGGATGGAGGACGTTCTGGTGGAATGATGCGTTGGGTGTTGATTGTTGGAGCAGTGGCAGTGGTGGTTGTGGTGGTGGATACTGTGACGCTGCTGGTTGTATTTTTGGAGGGGGATGTACTGTCATTGCGTGAAGTTTTCAGCATATCGGATAGCAAGGCGAACATTGAAGCAGTGAAATGAGGAGAAAAAGTTGGTGGCATGCTCCTCTCCCTCTGGACTCTTACTCGCATACCCTCCCGAGATTACCCGTTGCTCGCTATGCTATGTGCGTAGTTGATGATGGTTGTAGGTAGTGAATGTACAAACGTCATGGGACCCCATTTCAATGTCATTGGGGATGTAAATGTTCCCTGCATCTTGAACCCTAAGACATTTGATCATCCTCGTCCAGAGCCCTCATACGAGTGGTGGGAGACATAACCAGACTATGGGTACTCATAGTGTTGTTATTGATACGATGGTGGATATAGAATACAGTGTGGATGCTTAGCACAGTAAGCAACGATTGCTCTTTGCCTTGGTGGCCTTTTTGTTGCCTACTTTGCCCAGTAATGCTGCGCGTGTTGCCATTTCAAATACACGATCCACATTATAGCCAGTGAGGGCACTACATTCCAGATATTTACGTGCTCCGATTTCTGCAGCCACAGCGGCACCCTACCAATGTGTTAGTGATGTGGATGGCAGTGAGCTTGCTTGTTCTGGAGTTATGAATTTTTCGGGATCAAATTGGCCGGAATCCTGGAGTGCATGTTCCCGCAAGTCCCATTTTAGTCCAACCAAAATGATGGGACATCCAAAGCAATATTCGTTCACTTCGCCTGCCCACTAATACATATGAGCATCACAAATGATCGCGCTTACCAGATCCAGAACATTCCTCAGTGTATCTTTGCTATCCAATGCGAAACCAATGAGCACCACATTGGTTTTTGGGTAAGAGAGCATGCGGAGCCGTTCGTACTCTTCCTGCCCACTATATGCATATCAGTAATGTTCCATGGATGCTGCGTACGCTGTGTCCCATAGGGAGAGGTGCACAATCTTGCTGTCAATCTTGATCTCACTCACACTATTCTCAAACACTGTCGGTATATGCTCCTAATCGATAATGAGAATAAAAGCAATCCTCACTACCATACTTCTGGAAAGTATCCTCTTGTAAACACGGTCAATAGACATGTCTTGCCGCAACCACCGTCACCTACAATCACGAGTTTTCTCTTGAGTGCTTGGGTGTAGGAATCCATAAAGCCGTGAAAATGATGCGAAAAATTTTTATCTGGTTTCATCGACTGTAATCATCGCTCCTGCAAGCTAGTAATGGTGTGTGTAGATGCGCGTCACAAACGTTGTTCGTCATTCCAAATGGTTTGGTCATATGGGTAACCTTGGTGGCCCAGCACAAAAGGGATTGATCACCTATCAATTAGCACCCAATCATCAACGTGCATTTGCTGGTGTCTTGAAGAAGGGTGTATTCAATGTTTTTCGACGTGTGACATCGCAAACGCCATTCATCCTTCCTGCCATTTTGGTGTTTTACTTTACCTATACCTGGGGAAACGAGAGACACAAGTATTTGAATAGCAAGGCTGGAATAGCAGAGCATGGAGGTGCACATTAAAGTAGGTTAGGTTTTATTCTGTTTAGAATTGATTGTTGAAGAATGAGGGGAGGATGCGATGATAACTGAGAAACTGATGGCAGTATAGTATCTTTCGATTGATAAGGCAGACATCGCCCGGTTAGCTCAATCGGTAGAGCGTGAGACTCTTAATCTCAAGGTTGCGGGTTCGACCCCCGCATTGGGCTCTTTTTTGCACATTGGCAATTGATTCTTTTTTCTAAAAGTTTTAGTAAGAAATAATTGCACAAAGCATACACATCGTCTTGGCAAAGTCATTTCTACCACCATCTAAGCCTTAAGCTATTATAATTAGATTATTATAATACTTAATCTTATTAATATTTACTATTTTAAATAAATTAATATCTTCTTAATTTAGATTATTTCAAGATTTATCTAGTATAATCATGTCATGGGCTTACCACTAAACTCACAACAAGCATTTATCCTTTCCCCCACTCTCCTTGTCTTTTCTGCACCTTACACTCTTTCTCAGAAAGGAGCAGTTACATCGAAGTGAATAGCATGACTGCTTTTTACTTCCACAAAAATCCAGCACCTTCTCTTGCATTCCTTTTTGTTACTACCCACATAAGTGCTGATGTTACCTCTTACATAGTCTCTATGTCATCACCTCTATAAATACTCTCACCTTGCTCTCAAGTCTCTAGCAAGGTATTCTGGTTAATACAGATCTTTGGGTATATAAATCTCTGTCTCTATTTTAGATCTCTGTCTCTCTTTGTAACTCCGTCCGCCTTCGTTTGCACTCTATCTGCCCTTTGTATATGCTCCCTGACAAATATAATAATCTTTTTATTATCAAAGACTAAAGAGATAGGCAAGGGTTTCTTCTTATTATCAGCACTAGAATACTTGAACATTTTGTTGGCATAGTACTGTCTAGAAGTATATATCTTATTCTTAATTGCAATAATAACTAACTTATTCTTCTTATTAACATTCTTTTAATTACTCTATATAGCCTTAGATATCTATAAATTACTGTAATATAGCAGTAGAGTATATAGTTGATCTTATTCTCTCTATAATTATTATTAGCACTTTATCTCTTATATTTTATTAAAAACTAAATTTTTTCTAAAAGTTTTAATAAGAATAATTATACCAAGTATATACCTAATAGATAAGACTATTTTCACTATTATCTATACTCTTATAGAATAAGTATTAAACTCTACTATACTTGGATAACTTTTCAAGTCTTATTAAACTTGCTATCTTATATAAGTGCTAAATTCTGCTCTGTTTTCAGGCTCTGAGCATGCCTTGCCGTCATCCCCTGTGGTACCAGGCACGTCTCAATAGATGGTTTTCTATCACACTTGATATGGTGTAAGGTTGAGTAAAAGGTTAACGTTGTCCGTGCCTCACCTCATCTGAAAAATGCATTTCCATCAGATCGAATTGCATGAGCCTAAAACAGTGACCAAAGCATACGAAGAAAAGCTCGCATCTGCACCCGAGGAATTACATACAGCGTTCAAAATGGCATTCAGGTGCCTTAACAGCACATTTACAAAAGCAGTTATGCTCGCACCAATTGCACCAGAATCGATGATTGAAATGATCGTTGCTG